>ML786082.1:8473-18652 GCA_009831015.1 Picea engelmannii | reverse complement strand
GGAAGGTAGTTACTCATCTCCAACTTCCTCCAAGAAGTTAGGCTCCAAAACTACCCAATAACTCCCAAAAATGGATTAATTACATTAAAAATGGCTTAACAATAATTAAAAACCAACATTTGGTTATAAAAAACCACTTTTAACTATAATATAGGGCATAAGCCCCCCTTTGTTGGGCGCGTGCACCTTCTGTATGGTCACATGGCTTAATAGGGCCAAGCGCTAGCCCAAAGGCTAAGAGCTGGCCCCTAGCCCGCGCGCTAACTCCTGGTTGTTTTGGCAAATGGTCATAACCACACATAACTACATACATGGCACCCCTTTTTGGTGGTCGGAACTCCCGGTCATATGGCACATTCCAAATTCCACAGGCTAATTTTCAATTCCCACGCGCACACAATGGGTCGGGCCATATGTTATATAACACAATTATATATATATAATGCAACGACCACAGGCTTAAACTTTAATGGTTCATATATAACCCGCGCGCGATATGTATCGGTCACATAACATTCAAATGACCGCGGGCCGGGGCTAAGCCTCGGCCCGACCCCCACCATTGAAAAATTGAATTCAATTCAAATACAAAAATACCCACATATATAATAAGAAACAAGCGATGGTATAGTGGTCGGGCGAACTTTCATAAGGCATTGTGCGGTGGATAGGTCCACGGTTCGAATCCGGTGGACGATACCAAATTTTGGCTAACAAACTAAATAGACAAATACCAGGGTGCCATGTGGCAACCCATGATTGGGCCACGTGGAACCCAATCATTGACCAAAACACTGCCACGTGTCGGGAAATCATTCGCTCCCAACTGCTAACCAGACTCTGCCATGTCATCACATGCCACGTCATCGTATGGTCATGCCACGTCAGATGCTAACGTCATCCATGCCACGTGTCAGCCTTCCAGTGGTGACATGTGTCACCTCTGCATTGGTCCATCCGTACGCCGAAATGTCCAAATTTGTCTGCCACTTGTCACTACCCGAGGCTTCCACATGTCACCTGTACGGACTTGCCATGTGTCGTCTATACGGACCTGCCACGTCAACGTCCGTACAGACTGTACAGTCAGCAATTTTTTGCTTGTTTGACTTTTCGGACAGAATGCGATATCTTCTCCATACGGAGCCCATTTGACAAAGTAAATATACCACCGGAATCAGGAAGACGAGACGGACGCAATGGCATAGGTTTTGTTGCATTATGAACACTTTCATTTTTGAGCTTTTTTCAAGTCCTGTCAAGCTTCTGGATCTGATTTCGGATCACTAGAGTAGGCTAGGTAGAGTAGGCTAGGATAGAGTAGGCTAGGTAGAGCAGGCTAGGCTAGGCTAGGCTAAGTAGAGAAGGCTAGGATGGAGTAGGGTAGGCTAGGCTAGGCTATGATAGAGTAGGCTACGCTAGGTAAAGTAGGCTATTCTAGATTAGGCTAGGCTAGGCTAGGCTAGGTAGAGTAGGCTAGTATAGAGTAGGCTATGCCAGGCTAGACTATTATAGAGTATGCTAGGATAGTTAGAGAAGGCTAGAATATAGTAGGCTAGGCTAGGTAGAGTAGGCTAGGATAGAGTAGGCAAGGCTAGGCTAAGCTAGGCTAGGATAGAGTAGGCTAGGATAGGTAGGGAAGGCTAGGCTAGAATAGAGTAGGCTAGGCTAGGATAGAGTAGGCTAGGCTAGGTAGAGTAGACTAGTATAGAGTAGGCTAGGCCAGGCTAGACTATGATAGAGTAGGCTAAGATAGGTAGAGAATGCTAAGATAGAGTAGGCTAGGTTAGGTAGAGAATGGTAGGATAGAGTAGGCTAGGCTAGATAGAGTAGATTAGAATAGAGTAGGCTATGATAGAGTAGGCTAGGCTAAGATAGAGTAGGCTAGACTTGGCTAGGCTAGGTATAGTAGGCTAAGATAGAGTAGGCTAGGATAGAGTAGACTAAGCTAAGCTAGGTAGAGTAGGCTAGGATATAGTAGGCTAGGCTAGGCCAAGTAGAGTAGGTTAGGTAGAGTACTCTAGGTAGAGTAGACTAGGCTAGGCTAGGATAGAGTAGGCAAGGCTAGGTAGAGTAAGCCAGGATAGAGTAGGTTTGGCTAGGCTAGGCTAGGTAGAGTAGGCTAGGTTAGACTAGGTTAGGTAGAGTAGGCTAGGATAGAGTAGGCTAGGCTAGGTAAAGTAGGCTAGGATAGAGTAGGCTAGGATAGAGTAGGCTATGTTAGGATAGAGTAGGCTAGGTTAGGTATAGTAGGCTAAGATACTGTAGGCTACTCTAGGTAGAGTAGGCTAGGCTAGACTAGGCTAGGCTAGGCTGGGCTACGTAGAGTAGGCTAGGTAAAGTAAACTACGCTAGGTTAGGCTAGGATAGAGTAGGGTAGGCTAGGTAGAGTAGGCTTGGATAGAGTAGGTTAGGCTTGGTAGAGTAGGCTGGGCTAGGTTAGGCTAGGTAGAGTAGGCTAGGCTAGGCTAGGTAGAATAGGCTAGGCTAGGCTACGCTAGGTAGAGAAGGCTAGGCTAGGTAAATTAGGCTTTGCTAGGATAGTGTAGGCTAGGCTAGGTAGAGTAGGCTAGGATAGAGTAGGATTGGCTAGGCCAGGCTAAGTAGAGTAGGCTAGGCTAGGCAAGGTTAGGTAGAGTAGGCTAGGATAGAGTAGGCTAGACCAGGTAGAGTAGGCTAGGATAGAGTAGGCTAGGCTAGGATAGGCTAGGTAGAGTAGACTAGGATAGAGTAGGGAAGACTAGGTTAGGTTAAGTAGAGTAGGCTAGGCTAGGGTAGGCTATGTAGAGTAGGCTAGGATAAAGTAGGCTTAGCTAGTCTAGACTAGGATAGAGTATGCTAGGCTAGGTCGAGTAGGCTAGGTTAGGTAGATTAGGCAAGTCTAGGCTAGGCTAGGGTAGGTAGAATAATCTATGCAGAGTAGGCTAAGCTAGGCTACGATAGGATAGAGTAGGCTAGGCTAGGCTTGGCTAGGTAGAGTAGGCTAGGATAGAGTAGGCTAGACTAGGTTAGGCTAGGTAGAGTAGGCTATCTAGAGTATTCTAGGCTAGGCTAGGATTGGTAGAGTAGGCTATGCTAGGTAGAGTGGGCTAAGAAATAGTAGGCTAGGCTAGGCTAGGCTAGGTAGAGTAGGCTGGGCTACGATAGAGTAGGCTAGGCTAGGCTAGGTAGAGTAGGCTGGGCTACGATAGAGTAGACTAGGCTAGCTACAGTAGTCTAGGATAGAGTAGCCTAAGTAGAGTAGTCTAGGTAGAGTAGGTTAGGCTAGGCTAGGCTAGGCTAAGCAAGGCTAGCCTTGGATAGAGTATGGTAGGGTAGGCTAGGCTAGGTAGAGTAGGGTAGGATAGAGTAGGCTAGGCTAAGCTAAGCAAGGTAGAGTAGGCTACGTAGAGTAAGCTAGGCTAGGTAGAGTGGGCTAGGCTAGGCTAGGCTTGGTAGTGTAGGCCAGGCTAGACTAGGATAGAGTAGGCTAGGCTAAACTAAGACAGTGTAAGCCAGGCTAGGTAGAGTAGTCTAGGTAGAGTAGGCTAGGCTAGGCTAGGCTGGGCTAGGAAGAGTAGGCTAGGTAGAGTAGGCTAAGCTAGGCTAGGCTTGGATAGAGTAGGGTAGGCTAGGCTAGGTAGAGGAGGCTAGGATAGAGTAGGCTAGGCTAGCCTAGGCTAGGTAGATTAGGCTACGTAGAGTAGGCTAGGCTAGGGTAGGCTAGGGTAGTTAGAGTAGGCTAGGATAGAGTAGGCTAGACTGGGTTAGGTTAGGTAGAGTAGGCTATCTAAAGTATTCTAGGCTAGGCTAGGATTGGTAGAGTAGGCTAGGTAGAGTAGGCTATGGTAAGTAGAGTGGGCTAAGAAATAGTAGGCTAGGCTAGGCTAGGCTAGGTAGAGTAGGCTAGGCTAGGATAGAGTAGGCTAGGATAGCTACAGTAGGCTAGGATAGAGTAGCCTAGGTAGAGTAGTCTAGGTAGAGTAGGCTAGGCTAGGCTAGGCTAGGCTAAGCAAGGCTAGTCTAGGATAGAGTATGGTAGGCTAGGCTAGGCTAGGTAGAGTAGGGTAGGATAGAGTAGGCTAGGCTAGGCTAAGCCAGGTAGAGTAGGCTACATAGAGTAAGCTAGGCTAGGCTAGGCTAGGCTAGGTAGAGTAGGCTAGGCTAGGCTAGGCTAGGCTTGGTAGTGTAGGCCAGGCTAGACTAGGATAGAGTAGGCCAGGCTAGACTAGGATAGTGTAAGCCAGGCTAGGTACAATAGTCTAGGTAGAGTAGGCTATGCTAGGCTAGGCTGGGCTAGGAAGAGTAGGCTAAGCTAGGCTAGGCTTGGATAGAGTAGGGTAGGTTAGGCTAGGTAGAGGAGGCTAGGATAGAGTAGGCTAGACTAGCCTAGGCTACGTAGAGTAGGCTAGGCTAAGCTAGGCTAGGCTAGGTAGAGTAGGCTAGACTAGGTTAGGCTAGGTAGAGTAGGGTTGTAGAGCGGGCTAGGATAGAGTAGGCTATGCTAGGCTACACTATTCTAGGATAGAGTCGGTTAGGCTAGGTAGAGTAGGCTAGGATAGCATAGAGTAGGCTAGGCTAGGTATAGTAGGCTAGGATAGGCTAGGCTAGGCTAGCTAGAGTAGGTTAGGCTAGGCTAGCTAGAGTAGGCTTGGTAGAGTTGGCTAGGCTAGGCTAGGCTAGGATAGAGTAGGGTAGGATAGGATAGGCTAGGTATAGTAGGCTAGGATAGAGTAGGCTAGGCTAGGCTAGGCTAAGTAGAGTAGACTAAGCTAGGAAAGGCTAGGCTAGGTAGAGCGGGCTAGGATAGAGTAGGCTAAGCTAGGCTAGTCTAAGTAGAGTAGGCTAGAATAGAATAGGCTAGGATAAAGTAGGCTAGAATAGAGTAGGAGAATATAGTAGGCTAGGATATAGTAGGCTATGCTAGGCTAGGCTAGGTAGAGTAGGCAAGGTAGAGTAGGCTAGGCTAGGCTAGGTAGAGTAGGGTAGTAATAGTAGGTAAGGATAGAGTAGGCTAGGCTAGGCTAGGTAGACTAGGCTTTGCTAGGATAGAGTAGGTTAGGCTAGGTAGAGTAAGCTAGGATAAAGTAAGTTTGGCTAGGCTAGGCTAGGTAGAGTAGGCTAGGTTAGACTAGGTTACTTAGAGTAGGTTGGGATAGAGTAGGCTAGGCTTGGTAAAGTAGGCTATGATGGAGTAGGCTACGCTAGGCTAGGCTAGGTTAGGATAGGGTAGGCTAGGCTAGGTAGAGTAGGCTAAGATGAAGTAGGCCACTCTAGATAGAGTATTCTAGGTATAGTAGCCTAGGTTAGGCTAGGTAGAGTAGGCTAACTAAAGTAAACTACGCTAGGCTAGGCTAGGATTGAGTAGGGTAGGGTAGGCTAGGCTAGGATAGAGTATGCCAAGCTAGGCTAGGTAGAGTAGGCTAGGCTAGGCTAGGCTAGGCTAGGTAGAGTAGGCTAGGCTAGGTAGAGTAGGCTATATAGAGTAGGCTAGGCTAGGTAGAGTAGGCTAGGTAGAGTAGGCTAGCATAGAGTAGGCAAGGCTAGGTAGAGTAGGCCAGGTAGAGTAGGCTAGCATAGAGTAGGCAAGTCTAGGTGGAGTAGGCTATCTAGAGTATGCTAGGCTAGGTAGAGTAGGCTATGCCAGGCTAGGTAGAGTAGGCTAGGCTAGGTTAGGTAGAGTAGGCTAGGCTAGGTAGAGAAGGCTAGGCTAGGAAGAGTAGGATAGGAAAGGTAGAGTAGGCTAGGCTAGGCTAGGTAGAGAAGGCTAGCCTAGGAAGAGTAGGCTAGGAAAGGTAGAGTAGGCTAGGCTAGGCTAGGTAGAGTAGGCTATCTAGAGTATTCTAGGCTAGGCTTGGATTGGTAGAGTAGGCTATGCAAGGTAGAGTTTTCTAGGAAAGAGTAGGCTAGGCTAGGCTAGGTAGAGTAGGCTAGGATAGATTAACGTAGGTAGAGTAGTCTAGGTAAGGTAGGGTAGGGTAGGGTAGGGTAGGCTAAGCTAATCTAGGCTAGGCTAGGATAGAGTATGGTAGGCTAGGCTAGGCTAGGATAGAGTATGCTAGGCTAGGCTAAGCAAGGTAGAGTGGGCTACGTAGAGTAGGCTAGGCTAGGTTAGAGTAGGCTAGGTAGAGTAGGCTATTCTAGGCTAGGCTAGGTAGAGTAAGCAAGGCTAAGATAGGTAGAGTAGAGTAGGCTAGGCTAGGTGGAGTAGGCTAAGATAGGAAGAGAATGCTAGGATAGAGTAGGCGAGGCTAGGCTAGGCTAGGTAGAGTAGGGTAGGATAGATTAGGTTATAATAGAGTAGGCTAGGCTAAGATAGAGTAGCCTAGGCTATGATAGAGTAGGCTAGGCTAGGCTGGGGTAGGTATAGTAGGCTAAGATAATGTAGGCTAGGATAGAGTAGGCTAGACTAGGTAGAGTAGGCTAGGATAGAGTAGGCGAGGCTAGGTAGAGTAGGCTAGGCCAAGATAGAATAGGTTAGGGTAGGTAGAGTAGGCTAGGATAGAGTAGGCTAGTGTAGGTAGGGTAGGCTAGGTAGAGTAGTCTAGGATATAGTAGGCTAGGTGAGGCTAGTTTAGGATAGAGTAGGCTAGGCTAGAGTAGGGTAGTCTAGGATATAGTAGGCTAGGTGAAGCCAGGCTAGGATAGAGTAGGCTAGCCTAGGTAGAGTAGGCTAGGATAGAGTAGGCTAGGCTAGGCTAGGTAGAGAAGGCTAGGATAGAGTAGGCTAGGGTAGGATAGGGTAGTCTAGGATAGAGTAGGCTAGGTTATGCTACGATAGAGTAGTCTAGGCTAGGCTAGGCTAGGTAGAGTAGGCTAGTTAGAGTAGGCTAGGCTAGGATAGAGTAGACTAGACTAGGATTGAGTTGGCTAGGCTAGGTTAGGCTAGGTAGAGTAGGCTAGGCTAGATTAGGCTAGGCTAGGTAGAGTAGGCTAGGATAGAGTAGGCTAGGCTAGGTAGAGTAGGTTAGTATAGAGTAGTCTAGGCTAGGCTATACTAGGATAGAGTAGGCTATGATAGGTAGAGAATGCTAAGATAGAGTAGGTTAGGCTAGGCTAGACTAATTAGAGTAGGATAGAATAGTGTAGGCTAGGCTAAGATAGAGTAGGGTAGGGTAGGCTAGGCTAGTTATAGTAGGCTAAGATAGAGTAGGCTAGGATAGAGTAGGCTAGGCTAGGCTAGGATATGATAGAGTAGGCTAGTCTAGGTAGAGTAGGCTAGGATAGTGTAGGCTAGGCTAGGTATAGTAGGCTAGGATAGAGTAGGCTAGTCTAGGTAGTGTAGGCTAGGATATAGTAGGCTAGGTTTGGTGGAGCAGGCTATGATAGAGTAAAATTGGCTAGGCTAGGCTAGGTAGAGTAGGATAGGTTAGGCTAGGTTATCTAGTGTAGGCTAGGCTAGGTAGAGTAGGCTAGGCTAGGCTAGGTAGAGTAGGTTAAGATAGAGTAGGCTAGGCTAGGGTAGGCTAAGTAGAGTAGACTAGGCTAGGCTAGGCTAGGTAGAGTAGGCTAGGATAGATTAGGCTTAGCTAGGCTAGACTAGGATAGAGTAGACTAGGCTAGGTCGAGTAGGCTAGGCTAGGTAGATTAGGCAAGTCTAGGCTAGGCTAGGCTAGGTAGAGTAGGCTAGGCTAGGATAGGATAGGATAGAGTAGGGTATACTAAGCTAGGCTAGGCTGGGCTAGGTAGAGTAGGCTAGACTAGGCTAGGCTAGGTAGAGTAGGCTATCTAGAGTATTCTAGGCTAGGCTATTATTGGTAGAGCAGGCTAGGTAGAGTAGGCTATGCTAGATAGAGTGGGCTATGACAGAGTAGGATAGGCTAGGCTAGGCCAAGTAGAGTAGGCTAGTCTACGATAGAGTAGGCTAGGCTAGGTAGAGTATGCCGGGATAGAGTAGCCTAGGATAGAGTAGCCTAGGTAGAGTAGGCTACGCTTGGCTAGGCTAGGCTAGGCTAAGCTAGGCTAGGCTAGGATAGAGTATGGTAGGGAAGGCTAGGGTAGGTAGAGTAGGCTAGGCTAGACTAAGCAAGGTAGAGTAGGCTACATAAAGTAGCCTAGGCTAGGCTAGGCTAGGTAGAGTAGGCTAGGCTAGGTTAGGCTAGGTAGAGTAGGGCTCTAGTGTAGGGTTGTAGAGTAGACTAGGATAGACTAGGCTATGCTAGACTAGGCTAGGTAGAGTAGGCAAGGCTAGGCTAGGATAGAGTAGGTTAGGCTGGGTAGAGTAGGCTAGGCTAGGATAGAGTAGGCTAGGCTAGGTAGAGAAGGCTAAGATAGAATAGGCTAGGCTAGGTAGAGTAGGCCTTGATAGAGTAGGCTAGGCTAGGTAGAGTAGGCTAGGCTAGGCTATGCTAGGCTAGGATAGAGTAGGCTTGGTTAGGTAGTGTAGGTTAGGATAGAGTAGGCTAGGCTAGGCTAGGCTAGCGTAGACTAGGTAGAGTAGGCTAGATAGGCCAGGCTAGGCTAGGTAGAGAAAGCTATGATGGAGTAGGGTAGGGTAGGGTAGGGTAGGATACAGTAGACTATGATAGGTAGAGTAGGCTAAGCTAGGCTACACTAAGTAGAGTAGGATAGTATAGAGTAGGTTAGGCCAGGCTAGACTAGGATAGAGTGGGCTAGGATAGGTAGACAAGGCTAGGATAGAGTAGGCTAGGCTAGGGTAGGGTAGGCTAGGTAGGGTAGGCTAGCATAGAGTAGGCTATGATGGAATAGGCTAGGCTAAGATAGAGTAGGCTAGGATAGGTAAAGTAGGCTAGGTAGACTAGGTTAGGATAGAGTAGGCTAGGCTAGGCTAGGATAGAGTAGGCTATGTAGAGTAGGCTAGGTGAGGCTAGGCTAGGATAGAGTAGGCTAGGCTTGGTAGATTAAGCTAGGTAGAGTATGTTAGGATAGAGTAGGCTAGGCTAGGCAAGGCTAGGTAGAGTATGCTAGGCTAGGCTAAGCTAGGTAGAGTAGGCTAGCCTAGTCTAAGCTAGGTAGAGTAGGCTAGCCTAGGATAGAGTAGGTCAGGCTAGGTAGAATAGGTTAGGCTAGTATAGAAGAGGCTAGGCTATGCTGGGCTTGGTAGAGTAGGCTAGATAGAGTAGGCTCGGCTAGGCTAGGCTAGGATAGAGTAGGCTAGGCTATGATAGAGTAGGCTAGGCTAGGTAGAGTAGGCTAGGATAGAGTAGGCTAGGTAGAGTAGGATAGGCTAGGTTAGGCTAAGTAGACTAGGCTTGGATAGAGTAGGCTAGGAAGAGTAGACTAGTCTAGAGTAGGCTAGGATAGAGTAGGCTAGGCTAGGCTAAGCTAGGATAGAGTAGGCCAGGCTAGGTAGAGTAGGCTAGGATAGGTATAGTAGGCTAGGTAGTGTAGTCAAGGATAGAATAAGCTAGGATAGGATAGACTAGTTTAGGCTAGTTAGTGTAAGCTAGGTAGAGTAGGCTAGGATATAGTAGGCTAGGCTAGGCTAGGATAGGTAGAGTAGGCTAGGATAGAGTAGGCTAGGCTTGGTAGAGTAGGCTAGGCTAGGCTAGGTAGAGTAGGCTAGGATAGAGTAGGCTAGACTAGGCTAGGCTAGGTGTTAAGGTCCTAACCCGCACATAGGTAGATCAATGTATTCAGATGTAATAAAGGTCAATATTAATAAGACCTTTCAATAAAATAGAATAAGGCGGATGTAAGAAGACCTAATAGAAGCTTCCGCTTCTAGAAGGATCTTCCTCTAGATGCTTCTTTTTAGTATAAATAGGAGTCGAGGGTATGAGAACCCTAGCTTGGATATTATTGTAACAGAGCGCTGCTCGATTGGAGGTTGCCCCCCTCGAAGAGGCCTGTGAACATTGCTATCTGATTCAAGTGCTATTTCTGTTGCTATTTCGTATATCTTTTCTGTGTATTGTGAAGATTATGCTGGATATTTTACTGTTATTCTATCATTTCTAGCATTTCATTTTTGTTCTGCATATTTTATATATCTGGTATCTTGCAAGTGGTATCAGAGCACTTTCCTTGGCAGAAATTGTGGGTATTTTTTTCAGGGTAGAGACGTATTCCGACGTCTTTAAGCCACAGAGATCTATCGTTACGCACATAAACCCGTGGTTGAGGGATTCATACACGCAGGAAATACAAGTGGTTCTTAAGCGCACGTTTGTTGGCCACCCTTGTAACCCCTGTTGGTACCCCTTCGAGTGGTAGCGCATCAGACAACACCTGTGTACG
>ML786081.1:799252-838624 GCA_009831015.1 Picea engelmannii | reverse complement strand
TGGAATAATGAGATGAATATCAATGAAGTTGTTCGTGAAACTATCCTAGATGGATAGTGCTTGTCATGCCATTTCCAGTGGTATGTGGAATGTCACATAACTCCTCACGGTTTGAGAGTTATGGCCTTATAAAGTTGGAGGACTCCCATATGAAGGCTTGAAGCTCCCAAGGTCAAAGAATTCAAAGTGACCTAAAAGAAAAAATAATTATTTAATGATAAAGAAGTGACACAATCAAGAAGGAATATTTAAATGATAAAAACTTGGAGAAATTTCTATTTATGGAAAGTGGTTAACCCTAAAATAAGGAAAATAGGTTAAGTAACCTAGAAATGGGTTAAGTGACCTAGAGGATGAAAGTATAAATAAGATAGCTATGGACTCTTGCAAAACATCCTTTTTGTGGATCAATGGAGAGCTTCTTGTGAGAGCATATTATTGGTGTGGATCTCTAGAGCATGATTGAAGATCTATTATAAGGAAGAGAGCGAGATGAGGATCTCATGGACGCATCAAAGTTTCGACAATGTCGAAGATCTTGACGACAAAATTCTCGGAGCTTCAAAAACCCTAGTTTCTGAAGTATACATAGGCTCTCTGTGTATAGGGTGCATATACATTGAAGGTATACGTGGGCTGACTATGTACAAGGAGCGTATAGTGGATAAAATCATGGAGATTTGTGTTTGAGATGGTGCCAAGCTCTTGGATGATGAGGCAGATTCCAGATCTGCATTCTATGGGATCAGATATATCACTGAGACACTAGTATGGTTACATTATTGTATTGATGGATACTATTGTTTGATGTGTTGTGAATGCTTAGGGAATTATTGGTATGGCTTCTATGATATGGTTCAGTTTGGATGATTTGGTTGATGGAGTGATCAATACTCTTGTGATTCAGTGGTGACATGATTGCTATGGTATACTAGTTGTTTATACATGATTGAGATAACATTCATATTGATTTGTTGTGGAGCATGAGCAAGCTATTGGAGAGCTTGGATGTGTTGTGACTAGCTGGTGGTCAGATTGGACAATCAGAGATAGAAGATAGTGATATATTGATTGCAGATAATCTAAGTTGATCTTGAAGGACAAACCCTAACAACTCAAAAGGTATACGCAGGTTGTTGTATACACTGGGCGCGTGCATATGCAGGCTGTAGTGAGCCACGACGCGTGCACACACTGGATGCACTACTGACAGGTCGCGTACATGTTGACAGATTGATATCTGTTGAGGATTGTTGCCTCATCTCAGTTGGTGCTGAGGGTGTAAGCTGAGTCTTGCATTATAGAGATGGTGCTCTTGTAGAGCTGTACTCTATTCAGTTGTTGCTGGAAAACCCCCGGATTGTTGTCCATAATAAAAAGAAAAATTATACATACATATTGTGTTCTTTGTGTTCCTTATGGTGATGACTTGTTGATGATATATTGCTGATATGTGTTCACATCTAACTGGTTATAAATGACAACAATGAGTAATGAGTAAAAGTTGAATGCTAACTAATGAGTTTTGTGTAAGAGGGAAGTCTTGGGAAAAATAGTCCCACACTCATTCACCCCCCCTCTAAGTGTGGTAGGTGTGTCGAACACCCCAGACCCTCAAATTAATTGGTTACATTAAAAATCATAAATTTATCATCCTTGTGGATAGTGGTAGCACCCATAATTTTATTCATCGTTGTATTGCCCAAGAAGTCAATTATTACATCCGTGCTGTCAACAATTTTCAAATCATGATTGCCAATGGAGGTTCCATGAAATGTGGGAGACGTTGTGAAAATGTGTGGCTCCAAATTGGTCAGTATCATATGAAATCTCATATGTTTGCTATAGACATGGGTGGTTGTGACATTGTTCTTGGTGCCAAATGGTTACCCACTCTCGACCCCATTCTCATGGATTTTAAGGACTTAACCATGCAATACAAATAGGAAGGAAAAAAATATAAGTTCCAAGGAATCACAACAGGATCCCATGAGATCATCAGTTCCCATCACATGGAAAAGCTCCTAAAAATGGGTCATTCTGGAAGTATTTCCCAACTCCACTCCATTCAAGCTGTTGAGACACCCTATATGCATCCCGAATTCCAATCTATCCTCTCCCGCCACAAAGTTGTTTTATCCACTCCCAAAGAACTTCCCCCTTCCCATGGAGTCCATGATCATTCCATCTCTCTCATACCAGGTAGTATTCCTCCCAATGTTCACCCTTATCATCATCTCTTTGCCCAAAAGAATGAAATTGAGAAAATTGTTCATGAATTGCTAGAAGCGGGTGTTATTTATCCTAGTACCAACCCCTATTCTTCCCATGTGGTCATGGTACTTAAGAAAGAAGGTACTTGGTGCATGTGTCCTGATTTTCATGCCCTCAACAAACTCACAATCAAAAACAAATTCCCCATTCATGTCATTGATGACCTCTTGGATGAATTGAGTGGTTCTCAGTACTTCACCAAACTTGATCTACGTTCTGGCTACCACTAGATCCGTATGAAAGAAGAATACATTCCCAATACTGTATTTCAAACTCATGAAGGTCACTATGAGTTCTTGGTAATTCCCTTTTTCCTGTGTAATGCTCCTTTCACTCTCCAAAGTCTTATGAATAATGTCTTTCGTCCTTTTCTTCATCATTTTGTCTTAGTTTTCTTTGATGATATTATCATCTATAGTAAAACTTGGACATCCCATCTCACCCATGTGGATCAAGTTCTCCATCTACTCTCTAAGCACCAAATTTTCCTCAAACAATCTAAATGTGCATTTAGAGCCTCAGAAGTGGAGTACCTGGATCATATTGTCGGCAAGGATGGTGTACAGGTGGATCCTAATAAAATTGAAGCTATGCAGGATTGGCCTCACACTAAAACTCTTAAGAGATTGCGTGATTTTCTGGGTTTAACAGGATATTATCGGAAGTTTTTTCGGAATTATGGAAAAATTGCAGCTCCTCTCACTGCTCTCCTTAAAAAGAATGCTTTCACTTGGACTCCAACTGTTGATCACTCCTTCCAATATTTGAAAGATGCTATGTGATCGACCCTCGTCCTAGCACTTTTAGACTTCACAAAGACTTCCGTACTGGAATGTGATGCTTTAGGGAAAGGAATTGGGGCCGTCCTCATGCAAGATGGTAGGCCTTTGGCCTTCACTAGCAAACAAATTGTTGAGAGATATTTGGGCCAATCCATTTATGAAAAGGAAATGTTAGCTATTTTGCATGCTGTGGATCTCTGACATCCTTATTTATTGGGACAACACTTCCAAATTAAAACTGATCATCAGATTCTCAAGTATTTTATGGAACAACGAATTTCATCACCGAAGCAACAAAAATGGGTGACCAAGCTATTTGGATATGATTATGAGATCATTTACAAGAAGGGAAAGGACAATGTAGTTGTAGACACTCTTTCCTATAAGTATGAAGAAGACATGTCCATTTTCTCCCTCTCCTTCATTGTACCGGATTGGTTCCAAGATTTTCGTTAGGAATGGCTGCAAGACCCAAAAATTTCTAGCATGATCCACCAATTGCAACACAATTCTCCAGCTTCTCCAGGGTACTCTTGGCACAATGAAGAGCTTCTCTACAAAGGCCGTTTGTATTTAAGCAAACAATCATAACTTAAATCCATGATGCTTTCTGAACTTCATGCTTCCCCCACAGTTAGGCATTCAGGGTTTACCAAAACCTATGAATGGGCCAAACCAATTTGTAGTGAGACTAGAGATAAGTGTCCATCGTGGTAAAATTATGTGTGATCAATGTGAACCTCTCTATTATTATTTAGAAGAAATACATGAGGATTTACGTGAGACTCCACATGAACAATCAAGAGAAAACTAAAGGAAATTGATGTAGGAGAGTGATAGAAAACTAAAGGAAATTGATGTAGGAGCGTGATAGAAAACCCGTAGGTCCACTTAGAATATACTTTGTGTGGTGTCCTGATTGGCAGTCTCAGACCTCTAGCAAAATGGTGCAAACAACCAGATTTAAATCCCTCTTATCCCTTACTTAAAAATCTTCACTTAACCAACTTAATTCTCATTAGTTAACACTATAGTTAATCGACCAATGGGTCACTGGGACCACCAATATTAAGACCTGTCACCACCACCGGGCTCGCTTAACCGACCATCGGGCCACTGGGCCACCGGACCATGGACCCTTGGAAAATTTAACAATGCATCTTTAGAAGTTTACATAGGTTCGGTTTAACCAATCACTAGGCACCATGAACACTCCTCTAAACATCCTTTGAGATCGAGAGTTCAGTTCGATTTAACTAGCCACCAGACACTGGGAATAGTCTTCAACCATCTCACACAATCGAGAGTTTGGTCCAGTTTCATCGGCCACCGACCATTGAGATTTATCTAGAATCACATTCACTCACAATTAATTTATGTTCTGGTTGTTCTCGTTTTTATTGCATCCACCCAGATTCCGACTCACTTCCACGTCGATTTTTCACCATCAAGGTCTTCTCACTAGCTAAATATTTACACAAAATTTCACGAATAAAAACTAGGGATTTCTTGATTTATGTGATCCAAATATCTTCAATAATAATACTCATAAGTTTGAATTGAATTGCCCCTAGTGTAGAGTTCTAATTCGCTCCAGAATTAAGTGTTTAAGGCACTCTACTCTCAGACTAATCGATTTATTTCCAGATCGAGACCCAAATCATGATTTGGGAACACCCTATTTTAGAAAACCCAAGATTAATAAGCATATCCTCAATCTATTTCAAAGTTCATAGGAACTTGTTGAGATCAATTCCCACTTTTGAAATTTCCCTCCCCTTTCGCTTTTCCCAACTTATTTTTTCCATTTCTTTTCCCTCTTCTATACCTACCCTCATTCCCCTTTTCTTTTATCCCTTCTCTTTCCCCTTTCTAGTTACCATACTTAGTCGTATTTCAAAAACTCAATGGGTTCACGGGTTGGCGGACTCACGGGTCTTCACCTCCATCCATGTTACTATATCATGAGTCTGACCAATCACCTTGTTATAATATACTTAACCATGCTTGCAACTGCGTGTTCATGGGTTCAAGCTTTCATCTTCCAAATTCCGCAGTTGCCATTTTTCCCCCAAACACCCGTGATCTACATTATGACCATCAGACTTGTCATGGGTACCTAGCTCCTAAGTACCTCATTTCTCTTATATCCAAGTTTGACCGACCGCTGTGCAAGACTTAGCCCATTTTCAACCATTCACAACTGCGGGTTGGTGGGTTAACACAAAGGTCCCAAATTCAAATTGCTCTTGTCCTTCCCCGCCCTCTTCATGCTTTTCCCAATATGCATTTAGTATGGTTTAATGCTAATAAATGATCATCTAGGTTCCATAAAGATCGTCATTAATTAGTAAAGGACTCAAGGATATTTTCCATCAAATTACATTAAAACACAATTTGCCAAGGGTTATATTATTGTTATATCTCAGAAATCTTTCATTTCAAGTTATTATCCAATTGAAAGAACACTCTCTTCAACTTATGGCAGCAGTGGTCAGACATTAGTTCTGTGGCGATACTTTGAATTTTTTTGGTCGTGAAGACCAGAACTTTCAGTGGTCCAGAGCATACTTGTATTATTCATCTCCTCCTACACAAAAAAATATAATCTGGAATTTCGGAATTGCTTGCGTAGGGTGTGTCCCTGAGGTATTCAATTGCAAAGAACTAGTTGCACAGTGCATTGAGAAATATGTACCGAGTCAGCGAATCATACAACTCCAAGATCATTCCCCCATCTCTCTTTCACCGTAAGTGTTTCGTAAGATGTTGAATCTCCCTAAACCAACACTTACCTTTGAAGGAGAGGATTGCAGATATTTTCTAAAAAAACATGACAATGGCCTAGACCTCTTGCTTGAGTTCTTGGAGAATCCCACGACTGTCCC
This sequence comes from Picea engelmannii, assembly GCA_009831015.1. Taxonomy (NCBI): domain Eukaryota; kingdom Viridiplantae; phylum Streptophyta; class Pinopsida; order Pinales; family Pinaceae; genus Picea; species Picea engelmannii. The sequence goes on along the minus strand of ML786081.1, from coordinate 832,680 downwards.
ATAAGACATAACTAGGATTCAGGTCGACTCGTTAAAAAACCCCTTACAGGAAATCGCTTGGTTTTTTACCAGGCTGACATTTCAAGAAATCACCGCCACCATTTCCCGCATGATTCTTTATATTTTATATTTTAAAGTTAAAGATAAATCTATCTTCGATTGGGGAAAACTAATTTCCATTGAAATCTCCTCCCAATTGTCACATTACAAAAGGGAAAAAAAATTCTTTATGTCTTCTTATTTGGTGTTTGCAATAGTATATTGCTGTCAATTTCCAAAATTTACTATCTGTAAGAGGGTGAACTGTGAAATTAATCCAGTCACTTTCTGGTATCAAGCATTGTGGAGACACAATAATTCTTTTCATTTTTACGAAGTTTACAATGATTTCGTTTCAGTTTTCAAAGGACTATTTTTTGGTAAAAATACCCCTAGGATATCTGACCAAGAAAATAAATTCTTGGAGAAAAAGGGGACGTTAGAGTAGATGGAAAATCACAGTGTTATCAGGATCTTCTATTCCAAGGAAAATCCCTCTTTTCTTCCATACCATGTATATGATAAAATGTTTATTATAGAAGTGGAAAGGCAATATAATTTCTGGCTGCACTTTTTCCACGAGAAATGGAAAAAGCAATTCATACTCTTGCCTTGGAAAATTGGAGACTTCATATTCATGAATATAAACAAAATTGATGAGTTTACGAATCACTTCCACAATGTAAATCTGAAGTATGTTGAAAATATAAAGGGGTTTGACCCTAATATAATTTTCATGGAACGTATGTTGTCAGTAGGATTCAACAACTCATTCATTCATACTATTTTGAGTGAAGAAGAAGATAATAACTTAGGTGCTCCTACTCACAATGCTGGTGACTTGGAAACAATACTTAGTACTAATGAGTTTTACAAGTAGAAAGGAAAGGGTCCTAGTGAGAAGAGTGCCCAATCACCAGTTGTTACTCCTAAAACTACCACATCTCGGAGCAATGCTCCAACCGCCCACCCAAATAGGAAAGTTACCAACAATGGTTCAAGTGACGAAGGAGAAAAGAACCCCCCGCGGTAAAAATTGAGAGCTCACACAAGCTCCCTCTGAGAAAGAGGAGGAAGAATGTTGTGCAAGAAGAAGAATACCATCGCATAGAAAATGACATCAACAACTTCTCTCTTGAATACATGGAGCTCGAGGCAGACATCGAGAAAATGTTTCCCACCATTGATCAACCAGGAAATCTGGCCCACCAAAATTCATCATTAGATATCATTGAGAATGAGACCTTCAATGAAGAAGACTCATTCACTTTCCAGAGCGTTATCTTTGATAAGGAATATAAGAAATTGATTATTGAAAAAAGTGATAAAAAATAAGAAAGAAAAATCTCGTTAAGAGGTTGACCTAAAAGATATGAGATTGTACAAAATATCTATAATTCACAAAGCAACCATGGATGCTATGGATGATTCCATTGGTGGTTTAGAAGCAGAAACACGAAGTTGAAATAAATGATCAAGGAAATGGGAGATGCCTTAATGCCTCTTCCACTTATTGCTAGTCCCTTGTCAATAGTCAGACCCACCACACCCACTGTCAAATTGAAAGGATCTTCAAGCCTACCTACATCTTCCAGGAGTTATGTAGAAAGAAATAACAAAAAGAGAATGGCATTGATCACAGAGGCATGGGAAGTTTCGAAAAAAAATGTTTCTTTTGGCTCGAGGGCGCATGCCTTCCATGAATATTTGCAAGTTGACCTGAAAAACGAAGAAGGTTTTTACATTGATGATGTATTACCCTTTGGAAGTAAAGTCTCTAACATGACATAACTAATGAGAAGATAGGTGGATCTTCCCTCCCTAAGTCGAATAAAATAGTTGAACGTGTGCTAGAAGGAAAAAAATAAAAATTTGAATAATATTGTTCAAGCATGCAGCCAAGCTATATCAAAGAGGGAATAATTGTTCAAGAGGCTCACAGAGATAGACCTAGATGGAGGTACTAACGAAGTACAGTACCCCAAATTAATTATCAACTCAATGTTCCTAACAAAGCAACAATTTGATGAACAAGTTGAGATATTTAAAGGGTTATCAGTTGAAAAGTTTTATGGTATACTTGAATATGATGAAGATGACATAGACAATTGGCTAGTCGACTATTCTGTGAAGAATCAGGATATTGAGGAAGGAATACATGGTATTTCTCTTTATTTGAGAGACTTGGATGGAGAGGTATTCAACATCAAAATCCCTCATGAGATAAATGTGGCACCAATGAAAAATTATATTGAAGAATGGTTCAAGAAAGCAATCGATAAATTGTCCAACGAGAGGCAAGAAACAATTGAGATGGTTCCCGTAACCATTAATGAAGAAAATAAAATAAAATGACACCAGCAAGCAAGTGAACACACGAGAGACCATCATAGTAAGTTTATGCCAATCACATATTTCTTTCTTTATCAGTTCCTTCATCCAATTACTCCGCTTATTTGACTAGAAAGGTTTAATCGAAGTCTGATAATTGGTGTTTTTCTTCTTTCGAGGTCTTGTTGTTCTTTTACCGCCCATCCTCCTCCTTCTACAAGATTAATTATTATTTTTATTTGGTTTATGGTCCATGAGAGCCCCAATCCCAGTCCTTAGGACAAACACATTTTAAATTTCAAAGAATATGTAACAAACTACATATTTTTTAGAAATTTCAAGAGAGCTATTTTGGGATCAGTTTTGATTGTGCTTTGTAACTCTGAGTTTTGAGTATAAATTATTTGATATTAATCTATCATTATCTTTATTTGAGAGTCCCATGTGTCCACTCTATTAAAGTTTTCTTATGCATGCATATCATCTTCTTTTTATTTTATGTGATCATAAATATTTAGTTTAACTATGATGGATGTGAGGAAATTTTTCTTATCTGCTTTAAATGTATGAAGTGTGTGGTTCCTGGTCATTTCTCAGGAGATTTCTTTAAATAGAAAACAAAACATTTTCCTTTTATTTTTCTTGCAATCTTTATATTTCTTTGATTACCACGACGAACTTCTGCAAAGTCCCATATTCCGAAGACTTAAAGTACCAAGAAAATCTTAAAGTAAAGAGGAGTACCAACTCTATAAAAACTCAGGGGGATTTACATCTTCGTGAAGTTTTCGTTCCGTTATAATAGATTCAAGTGCCAATATTTATGGCGACCATACTGGGGAATGAACTGAAATTTTGAAACTGTTCTAGCATTTTTGAAAAATATATGACTTTTCCCTAGGCTGATGAGCCCCACCTAGAAATTGGATTGAACAATCAACAAAGCATATTACATCAGCTATACAATCTGGTAATAATAACAACCATAACCTGAGAATAATTAGAAAGGTCCTGGTAGATTTAGCCCGAGAAGAAGAAAGAGAAATCCTCCAGAGAGAGAGGAGAGACGAGAAACAAGACTGAAGAAACCAAAGGCTAGCTAGAGCAACACAAGGACAAGGTCAGGATTGAAGATGAACAAATACAAGGGACCCATTACCATAAGTAAAAGAAAGAAACTCTCTATTATAAGAAGTGGAAATCATATTTCTGGAACCTCTCTAGATATGGAGAAAAGAAATGAACAACCGCGAGAAGAACCACATGAGGAGAGACAAGGAGGTGGAAGAGGTCCTGCAAGAAATCAATAAAATTGAAGAAGAATAAGATAATCCCCTTTGAATATTCTAGGTGAGCAACATGACCTCCTTGTTCTCCCTAAGGGTACCTTGAAGGATTTTTCTAGAGATGGAACAATCAATGGAAAGAGTCATCTTCACTTATTTCTTGATGTTTGTGATTTCCATCGTGTTGAGTACGATGATGCCATGGTAAGGTTATTTCTTCAAACCTTATCAGGAAGGGCGTATGAATGGTATACAACATTACCCAATAGATCAATTCGCTCGTTTAATGACCTCGAAGACATGTTCTTGACTATGTTCGCCCCTCCAATTGCTTATCATACCCTTCTCACCGATTTCACCCAGATTGGTTTGAGGAAGAATGAAAGAATACAAGATTTTAATCTCAGGTTCAATAAAACCTTGAATAAGATTCCAGAAGATAAAATACCTGATGGCCCAACCATACTCGGTTTTTATAAGAAAGGAATACCCCCAAATGTGAAATATGCTATCAGAACATCCCAGATGGATACCTTGGAGGAAGAAATGACTAAATCCACTGAGATGGAAGAAATTATGATCGAAATAGGTGCCGACCCCGACATTATACTTGGAAAAGTACAAAGGCAGCTGGGAGGATTAAGTATTGATAATCAAGGAACCTCTAGTTCAAGAAATAATGAAGAATGAAAGACATAAATGACTCAAAACCAAACAAATGGAGGAGTATTTTTCAAGGGAACCATACTTGATGTGAAGGTAGACCTTGTTGCGGCACAAGAAACCAAGCAAAGAATTGAAATTTCATAAACGAGTAGAAATATCAAGCAAATGTGGAATGAGATAACCATACTAAGAAGGGGGGATAATTACGTGGAAAATCCAAGAATTCTTGTTCCAGGGCAAAGGAGGAACCCTCCCTAAGAAAAAAGAATGAGGTTTGAAAACATGGATAATCCACAAAGACCAAGGGTTCCCAGGAAGCCTACTCCCAATGCAACTATTCTGGATGATGTATATGATGAAAAAATGGTTGAGCAAGAGAACTATTATTCACCTGATGAAAGTTCCAAAACTGTACAAATGTATGGATGCAAGATGCCCATGTATATATTTGAAGAAGGCAACAATGACCCCAACTCGCAAGTAAATGCCCCTAGACAAGAAAATTTGTAAATATATCCAATAGTAAAAATGATTATGAAAAGGAAAACCAAAAAGATAAAGAAAAAATGAATGAGAAAAGAGAAAATGAGAAAACAATGGATAGCGTTGGAAATAAGAAGCAAAATCTGATGTCAAACTCCACTCAGATGACATACAATGTTGTAGAAGACTTAAGTAAATTAAGGATAACTCTGCCTTTTATAGAAGTGGTGAAGATTCCCCAACAAGGGGAAAAAATTTCGAGATTATTGGATGATCTGTATGAAAAAGCAGAAGATGTTGTTACCAATCCGAAACAAAGACATAACCAATCAACCACCAAGCTGGGAGGTAAAATTCCTCCCTTTTATATTTTAATTGAAAATCATGATGTTTCACTATACAATTGTTTAGTTGACACTGGCGTGACCAATAATATTATGCCACTAGTGGTCATGGAGGCATTGGGCATGAACTGTACCAAATATTACGAGACTGGTGAAAGTATATATGAAATCAATTCTAGAAAAGTGCCAACTTATGGAGAAATCAAGGACTTTTATGCTTGGATCACGACGACCCCCCATATTATTACGGTTTTCAATATTATTGTGGTAGGCCTTCCTCTGCCATATGGAGTTGTTCTGGGAAGAGATTGGTCATCCATGATTGGGGGATATATAATGAACGATGGAAGTTGCATGATGCTGCAAGACAAAGAAGGATAAATGATTAAGGTGCCCCATGAACCCAAGAAACCCTTCTCTTTCAAAAATAATGATAATGAGTTAATGGAAGATTATATAGACGTCGGGATTGGAAATTATGCTATCCTAGACATGGAACATAGTGAAGTCCTAGATCAAGTTCAAGGTATGAAGAATCAAGAGCATCCGTTTGAAGGTTATTGGAGGATGTCATTCGATGGAGCTTGTTCAAGCTCTGAGAGTGGAGTCGGAATTGTCCTTGTAAGTCCAAGTAAGATTATGCATCCACATGCTATGAGACTGGAATTTGCATGTACTAATAATGAGGCAGAATATGAAGCTTTGATTCAAGGAATGATTCTTGTACAAGAAATGAAGATTGAACATCTAATTGTAACTGACTACTCCAATTTAGTAATTAATCAAGTCACCCAAAGGTATAAAATCAGGAAGGAAAGACTCAAATTATATTTCAAAAGAGTTAACAAATTGATGGAATATTTCATCTCTTTCAATATTTCCTTCATTATAAGGGACAAGAATCATAAGGCAGATTCATTGGATTTAGCGGCCTCATTGTACAAACCCAGATGATATACAAAGCAAAACATCTTTTCAAGTAGAAAGAGTATTCCGACCTTCTGTACCCGATAACCTGGAATATTTGCAAGTATTTAAGAATGATGAATAATTGGATTTTTTTTTGAATGATGATGATGATGGAGATAATCACATGTCCGTTGTCTCAGAAATATTGTATTCAATCTGAGTCCCTTTTTACAAAAGATGATTATGCTAAGAATCTCCTAGAAGAAATTTCACTTCGAAAGGTGCAAGAAATAAGAAAGGTCAATATTGGAATGGACAGTTCCTCAAAATATGTCATCTTGGGAGTTGATTTCACCATTGAGGAAGTTGATCAATATGTTGCATTGTTTAGAGAATATCTTGATGTGTTCACATGGACCTATGATGATTTGAAAGCTTATGATAAAACAATATTCCAACACATCATTCCTTTGAGAGAAGAAGTAAATTCCGTCAAGAAAAAAATAGGGATGATGAACCCCAAATTGAAACCTCTGGTAAAGGTTGAATTGGAGAAATTAAACAAGGTTGGAATAATATATCCCATTAGACATTTCGATTGGATTTCAAACCCTACGATAGTAAAAAAGAAGATCGGGGAAATACAGATGTGTGTGTATTTAAAATATATTAACAAAGCAAGCATAAAGGATAACTATCCTTTACCTAACATGGATTTTCTTCTCCAACAAGTCACATGATTAGCCTGCATGTTCATGTTGGATGGTTTTTCTGGATATAATCAAGTCTTGGTTGCTGAGGAAGACAAAGAAAAGACGACATTAATAACACCTTGGGAGACATATGCATATTCTATGATGCCCTTTGGTTTGAAGAATGAAGGAGACACATTTCAGAGGGCCATGGATCATGCATTTAGTGGGTTGATAGGAAAACTCATGGCAGATTATCAAGATGACTTGACAGTGCATTCAAAAATAAGGGGTGATCATATCCATCACTTGAGAAAAGTTTTTGACAGATGCAGATTATATAGTGTTTCTCTAAACCCAAAGAAATGTTTATTAGCTATAACTCAAGGAAAAATATTGGGTCATATTGTGTGCAAGGAATGGATTTATATAGATCTAGAAAGAGTTAAAGCTATAAATGAACTCAACCCCCCATCATCTAAGAAAGGAGTTCAATTATTTTTTGGAAAGATCAACTTTGTGCAAAGATTTTTTTCCTGACTATGCAAGTATTGTGAATCTGATCAATTTATTGTTGAAAAAGGAGAAAAGGTTTGGATGGACAACAGATACACAAGAAGCTTTCAATAATATCAAAAGGGAAATCACCACAGCTCCAATCCTCATTAGCTCAGATTTTCAAAGGGACTTCATCATTTATTCGTTCGCTACATAAACAACTGTTGCATCTGTTCTTACTCAGAGGAATACCAAGGGTGAAGAACTCCCAATCAATTTCATCATCTAAATCCTTCATGATTATGAATTGAAGTATTCAGAGTTGGAAAAACAAGCCCTAGCACTTGTGAAAGCGATGGCGCACTTTCAGGTGTACATATTAAATTCCCATGTCATTTCTTATGTTCCATCCTCACCAGTAAAGATGATTTTGAATCAAAAATTAAGAGAAGGAAAATGGGCTAAGTGGCTGTGAAGATCCAAGAATATGATATTGAAATCAAACCTTTAAAGGCTAACAAACGACAAGGTTTATGTAATCTCATCGCAAATAGTGATTATGTGGATGGAATGATTTCTATTTCAGTAGGAGAACCATTGTCCGATTCATAATAGTATGGAGCCATTGTATTCTATTTGAGGTCCGGGAAGTTTCCAGTCACCATGAACCCTAAAGAGTGAAGAACATTGAAGATGAAGGCAAATCAATATGTGTTGATTGCTGATATACTGTTCAGAAGCAACTATGATCGTATATTACTGAGATGTGTTGATGAAAACAAATCCCAAGAACTAATGAGAGAATTCCATGAAGGAATATGTGGTGGACATTTTTCACCTACAAACACCTCCCATAAGATAATAAGAGATGGATTTTATTGGCCATCAATTTTTAGAGAATCATATGCCATGATAAGGAAGTGTGCATCTTTCCATCAATTTCTAGGGAAAATGAAGAGATCTGTGATGCTGTTACAACCTATAACTGCAGAACAACCATTCTCCCAATGGGGACTTGATGTTGTTGGGCCAATAAATCCAAATTCAAGCAAGGGACATATGTACATTCTCACCGCTACAGATTATTTTATGAAGTGGCCAGAGGCAGTGACATTAAAAAAGGTTGATTTTGAAGAGTTAATTAAGTTCCTCAAAGATAATATTTTGTCAATATTCGGTGTCCCAGATAAATTTATCACTGATAATGGTTCAATTTTCATTGGTTCAAAATTTACATAATTCTGTGGAGAATATGGAATTATTATGGGGCAATCATCAAACTATTATCCACAATGAAATTATCTTGCAGAATCCAAAAATAAGATGCTCATTTAGATATTGAAGAAAACTATTGACAAGAACAAAAGGAATTGGCATTTGAAGCTGACTGATGCGTTGTGGTCAAAAAAACAACTCCAAATGACAACACTGGGATGTCTCCATATACATTGGTTTATGTGAAAGAAACAAAAATGCCAATCAACCTCGAACTCACTGCTTTGACTTTCATGGTTAATACAGAAGATGAAGAAGACCGTTCACCTATCTAAAGGAGGATCAATCAGTTGTTGAAATTGGAGGAAGAATGAAGTAAATCGCTAAATTGAACTTCTTAGAGACAACAAAGTGTCAAAAAATATTTTGACCAGAGTGCAACTGTAAAGAATTTTCAAAAGAAAGAACCGATGTTACTCTGGAACAAAGCCAAGGAGAAACCATCAATGCATACAAAGTTTGAAGCACTCTGGATTGGACCATACATCGTCGAAAAGATCCCGGGTTTTAATTTGTATATGCTCAAAGACATGAAGGGTAAAATATTAATGCTTCCTATCAACATACAACATTTGAAAGGTTTCTTTACCTAAAAATTTCTCATTTTCCTTGTAAATAAATTTTATTTTTCAGTTTGTATATTCTTGCCTTTGACTCCATATCCCAATGGATGGAAGCACTTGGTCATAAATATTCTGGATTCTTGACAACCCACAAGGGGGTTATCATCCCATAGTTTGAGCCAGTTGTTGAGATCAATTCCTTCTTCCAAAATTTCCCTCCCCTTTCTTTTTTCCCAACTTATTTTTTTCATTTTTTTCCCTCTTCTATACCTACCCTCATTCCTCTTTTCTTTTCTCCCTTATCTTTCCCCTTTATAGTTACCATACTTATTCATATTTCAAAAAATCAGTAGGTTCGTGGGTTGGCGGAATCACGGGTTGGCGAACTCTCGGGTATTCACCTCCATCAATGTTCCTATTGTTGATATTATGGTAGATTCAGGAGGTATCAACCTCCATTTTGACCCTTTGACAAAGACTAGAATATTCCAGAAGAAAGAAAATAAGTTAATGTAACCCTAGAAGAGATGTCGGCTGAGAAAAGATAATTAATATGAATTAAATAGTACCCAGATTGAGAAGTTGGCCCAAACAACCTTCCATAGCCAATATAAATACAGGGCACCAGTTCTCATTTGTACACACTTCTCAAAATTTCAGAAAGGCACTTGTGCGCACTGCAGTCTGGCAGTCTTGTGCGGAAGTTCTGGAGAAGGTGCTACCACCAGTTCTGAAGCCTATTGCTTGTATCCTTTTGGGTTGGACTCTCTGATCAAATTTGGTTACTTCTTGCTTGGTGCATTAGCCTTGCTTGGCTATTGGATTTCTACCAGGATTATTCTCTCTGTCAAGGTCAAGGTGCTCAGAGGGTGGCTTCGGCCTATGGTTGGGTGACAATAGTGATATTGTCTATGGTAAAACAAGCACATTCTATCAGGTTATGGGCCCACACCTCCTTCATTTAGTCTAACCGCTGAAAGGAAGCATATCCATTAGGATACTAAGCTCGCTGAAGAACTGTTGCTAGGGTTACTAGCAGGAACAACTTCCAAGAAACTACCGCTAGGGTTACTAGCAGGAGCAGTTGAAGAAACCCTAAAACCCCGATCCAACATGTTGTGATGGAACATCTCATTCAAGAAGAAGGTATTCAAGTGTGCCTTAGTCCAAAGAATCTCTTGGCACTCTTAGAAGCCATAAACGTCAAATTTGAAGTTTTGGATCAAGGCATGACCAGTCACCAGTCAACCGAAGTCATGAGTGAAAAGACTAGTCATCTACACTACTCAACACTCACAGGAACGATTGAAGATGACATGTGGATAATTGATAGTGGAGCTTCTAGGAATATGAAGAGAGATCAAGCCATACTCTCAAATCTAAATGAGAAGAAGACATCGTAGAAGGTAGAGCTTGGAGACAAAAGCACTTACCCAGTCGAAGGATTTGGACAAGCCTCCATCAAGTTGAAAACATGTAACAATGTTCATTTGAGAAATGTCTTATATGTACCTGGTTTAGAAAAGAATCTTGTATCCATATCCTACCTATAAGAAAAAGGAAACAAAATAGCTTTCGTAGATGGAAAAGTGTTATCTTGGCATAAATACTCCAGCATAGAGAATGCTAGGGTTATTGGAACCCGTGAAGGAAATATATATAAACTACTAGAACAAAATAAAGAAGCTCTTGTACATGATGAAGCCAATCCCAATGAAATTTGGTACAAAAGGTATGCTCATATTAAATATTAAGCATTACCTTTTCTCAAAAAGATGGTTGAAGGAATACCGAAATTGCAGTCTACACATGAAGGAATTTGAAAAAGATGTGCTCTTGGAAAGAATATCAAGAAACCATTTCCAAGCAACAACAATAGATCTAAGAAGATTCTAGATCTAATACACTCAGATGTTTGCAGTCCGATGCCAGTAAAATCTCTAGGAGGTTCTCTTTACTACGTAGTCTTCATAGATGATTATTCAAGAAAGACTTGGTTATATATTCTGAAGACAAAGGATGGAGTATTCAACAAGTTTCAAGAATTCAAAGCAGAGATAGAGAACCTCACGAACAAGAAAATCAAGACCTTAAGAACAAATAATGGAGGAGAATACACATCAAAGGAATTCATTACATTCTGTAAATCAACAGGGATTAGGAGGGAGCTGACTGTTCCTCATAATCCTCAACAAAATGGTGTAGCAGAAAGGAAGAACAAATATATTGAAGAAACTGTAAAGGCACTACTAAACGATCAAGGTTTATCCATGTTATTATGGGGAGAAACAACCATGATAGCAATATATGTCCAAAAAAGAAGTCCTCACCACATATTGAAGGATATGACTCCAGAAGAAGCCTTCTCAAGTAAGAAACCTAATGTGGAAAACCTAAGAATCTTTGGATGTCCTGTTTACTCTTACATTCCCAAGGACAAAAGGAATAAATTAGAACCCTCAGGAAAGAAGGGCATATTCGTGGGATATAGTGAATCATCCAAGGCTTATAGAATCTATATCCTTGAACAACATAATATTGAAGTCAGCAGAGATGTGACCTTCAATGAAAATATGGCTTTCAAGAAATCCATAGAAGAAACTATAGAAGAAGAAGAGCATGAATATCCTATTGAAGAAAGAACAGAAAACCAGAATGACGAAAAGGAACAACTTGATCATCCGATGCAACCATGTGAGACCATTGATGCAGACACCATACCTAAGACCAATAATCGACCAGCTTGGCTTGAAGCTACCTTACAAGAAGCAAAAAGACTCAAGGCCCCAGATGGGACTTTCAAAAAAAGTAATAAGCCCAAAATATTCTCAAGCTTATAAATGAAGAACCTACCACGTTTGAGGAGGCAATTCAGAAGAAGCAATGGAAAGAAGCTATGAAGGAATAACACCAATCCATCATGAAAAATGATGTATGGGAAATTGTGCCTAGACCTAAAGAAAAATCAGTAGTAACTTCAAAATGGGTATATAAAATCAAGCATGCAGAAGACAAAAGTGTGGATAAATATAAAGCAAGGTTCGTAGCTAGAGGGTTCTCCCAGAGGGAGGGAGAAGACTATGACAAAACATTTGCTCCGGTTTCTAGATATACTTCCATTAGAGATATCATGTCTCTTGCCACTTCCATGGGATGGAGTTTACAATAGATGGATGTAAAAACAACTTTCCTCAATGGAGCAATGGAAGAAGAAGTATATATTGAAAAACCTCAAGGGTTTGAAGTACATTCCAGAGACACTCATGTTTACAGACTAAGTAAATATTTATATGGACTCAAGAAATCTCCAAGAGCTTGGTATTCCATAATTGACATCTATCTAATGAGACTTAGTTTCTCCAAAAGTCATGCAGATCCAAATCTTTACTACAAAGTCATGAACAATGCGCTTGTGATTCTACTATGATATGTTGACGATCTATTCCTAACAGGTGAAGAGTCTCTCATCATCCAGTGCAAAAAGGAACTAGCTTCTGAGTTTGATATGAAAGATCTTGGTCTCATGCATTATTACTTGGGACTAGAAGTATGGCAGAAGCATGGTGAAGTATTCCTTGGACAAGGAAAGTATGCAATAAAGATTCTTCAGAAGTTTGGAATGATGGATTGAAAATCCATGGACACTCCTATGACTACAGATATAAGAAAAGTAATAGATTCTGATTCTGATCCAGTAGATCCATCACTATATCGACTATTGATTGGGTCATTGATGTATTTGGTAAATACTCGACCAAACATTTTCTTTTCCATGAACACACTAAGCCAGTTCCAGGTGGAACGTAGACATGAGCATTGGATAGCTGCAAAGCATGTTCTAAGATATATTCGTGGGACAATAAACTATGGTTTAATATATACCACATCTAGTGATATATAACTTCATGGATTCATAGATTCAGATTGGACAGGAAGTGCAGAAGACAAAAATAGTACTTTAGGGATGTGTTTCATCTTGGGCTCCACTATGATATTGTGGGGCAAAAGGAAACATAAGTCTGTCGCACTCAGCACAAGAGAAGCATAATATATCACAGCATGCGAGGCATGTACAAAAGCAATATGGCTGAGAAAGCTAATCTCCGATTTATTTGATCAGGTTCCAGATTCGACCATAATACACTGTGACACTCAGAGTTGTATAAGGCTATCAGAAGACCTAGTGTTTCATGAATGGTCAAAACATATTGAGATCAAATACTACTTTATTCGAGATAAAGTCTAGGAAGGATAAGTAAAGCTCCAATATATCCCCACAGATGAGCAGACAACATATATCCTGACAAATCCTTTGTCCAGAATAAATTTTGCATATTTCCGAGACAAATTGGGGATCGTGGAAATAAATACCTTAGTTGAAAGGGAAGAAATGACTCTCCAGGTTGGGAGGGAGAATTGGCATATCATTGAATTAAGGACAATCATTTTCAAGTTTTGAAAAATGGTCCATCTTGGGGAGTTCATTTCCAGTTCATAAAGTGATTTGAGATTTCTGACGAACAAACATTTTTCCAGTTCGGAAAATGGTCTAGATTGAACGATCATTTTCGTGATGAAAATGGTTCGATGGATTACTAATGTACGATAAACAATGATTTCCCATTGTGTTTAACATGGGGAATGTTCTATGGCAGTATCTCTTCTTGTTGGATCCAAAACCGCTCGAAAATACTTAAATGTAGAAAAGGAGGATCTAGGAATGACCCAGAAGACTCAGAAGGGTCCCTAGGCTCAGAAAATGCTCAAAAATCAAAGTTCTCAGAATTGGATGAAACCAACACCATTGTGTCCCTATTGTTCTCCCGATTCTGTCCATATATTTACTTTCTCAAACGGAGCTCGTATGAAGAAGTTATGACACTTTGAAGTTTTTCGAAAACAATGAAAAAAAGTCAAACAATCAACATGCCGTACTGATGACGTCAGCAGTACGGATGCTGACGTCAACATGACACATGGCAGCCTGAGGAAATGACATGTGGCAGGACATACAGATGATGACGTCAGCAGAGTGATGTGTCGTCAGGCAATGAGAGGCTGACACGTGGCCCAATAAGGGGGCGCCATGTGTCACCTTCTAGAAGCCTAGCAGTTTGGAGGATTCAGCCAAATCTGGCGGTTTTTCGCCAAATCTGACGGTTACCACCAAATATGGAGGAGGTTTGCTAAGTTTGGTGAACTGGTTAGTGGTTCTGCTTATTTAATCGGGCACACAAAATGAGGCAGGGGGAGTTGGCAGAGGCTACATTGGAATCCGTGCCAGGAGGTGTCCTAGGTGACCTGCTCAAACATAGATCGACTTTATACTCAAAAGTTGCAGAATTTTGAGAGGATTACGAATATGCTATTTTTTTCTTCATCAGAGTAGCTGAACAGAAAAGTGACTCCAGAGCCCATTTGAGCAAGCCAAGCATACTCGAGTTTACAGTCAAAAGTTGCAGAATGACGTTTTCCAGCTACCTATGATGTCCGTTTCGGCCCATAATCACAGATCTGAAAGTTGGTTTTTGGGAGCTCTTATGTAAGTCTTTCTTTGTAATTTTTAATCATTTGAGATTAATTAAAGAGCGGTCTCACTGTTGGAGTGGACCCGGAGGCGTAGCCAAGAAGTCTGGTGAACTCCGTTACCAATTCTTGTTCATAGATGGTTTGCTTACATGTTTATGTGCTCATGTGCTTGATGGATGTTCTTTAATTTTGCATTACAAAGATGGTTATCAGTTATAAATTCACATGCAAATAATGGTTAAAAGATATTGAATTTTAGATCAAGTTAAATTTCAGATCAAGCTTGGTATCAGAGTGAGGTTAACCATTTGCTTTGTGAGTTGATGTTAACAAGATCCAAGCTTCAACGTGGTGAAGGAGAACTTGAAGAGTTTGATCCATAGATTGGTTCAAGAAGAGGAAGGATGTCTTCACCAAAATGAGAAGAAGCAACTTCTTCTATCCCTTCTAAAGGGGAATTTCTAAAAGCTTTCATGAGAATGCAAATGATGGTAGAGGAGCTCTATCAAGATCGAAAGAAAGGTGAACAAGGTGGACCATCTCATATAGAAGATAAAAAAGGAGGTGGTGAGGAACCCTCTAAAACCCCACCAACTTATCCATCTTTTCTTGATGGTTCTATCCCTTCTCCATTTGAAAAACAAAAAACAAAAGTTGATCCTAATATGCCTCATTTAAAGCTTGATATTAAGTTTGAATTACCTATGTATAATGGAGAGCTTAATGCTGAAAAACTGGACAATTGGATCCGTCAAATTGAAGTTTATTTTAGGATTCAAAAGTTTACTAAAGATGCTATTAAAATTCAGTTGGCTTCTCTCCGACTTGGAGGGACTGCTCTCATTTGGTTGGAGAGCAGATCTCAAGAAGATCTTGCCACAAAAGGCAAAATCGTTTCCTCTTGGTATGAGTTCACTTCAGCACTTAAAAATCAATTTTATCCATTAGGGTATATGCAACAAGCTATGATGGATTGACAGAATTTGAGACAAAGTAAGGGACAAAGTGTGCAAGAATACACACAAGAATTTCGAAAAAGAGCATTGGTACTTGGTACACCTCTCTACACTCAGGAAACTCTTCTCAAATATATAGGAGGATTACATACTTATTTACGTCATATGATATTGATGTTTAATCCGACTAACCTTGACGAGGTGTGTGTTCAAGCAACTCACATTGATTCAAAAGGGAAGAGTGTTCATGATGTTTCTTCAGCTGAATCCGTCTAGGCAAAAGAAGGCAAGGAAAAGTGGAAAGTTAAACATGCAGCTACAATGAAGAAGGGTGATGAGAGACCTACATGCTTGCATTGTCAAAAGCAAGGGCATGAAGAGGCAAAGTGTTGGAAGCTACATCTTGAAATGAAACCGAAGTGGTTTAAGGATCGAAAGGGGAAGCAAACAAACACAATTATTGTTGAGGAGATTGGATCAAATTCTGAGGACGAAACAAAGATAACAATCGTAGGTGTGAAAGGTAAAACTATTGTTGATAACGATGCTAACATTGGTTCTTCATGTGCTTCTACTTCTAAAAATGATGACAATTCTAAGGATAGAAAGAGGAATGCATTGTTTCATATAAGAGTGATTACAAAACAAGCAAAGGTTGACACACTCATAGATAGTGGATCTCAAGTTAATCTTATTTCAGAAGAAGTAGTTAAGCAATTGGGATTAACAATGAAACCACACAAGAAACCTTATCCATTAGGTTGGGTATGCAAAGATAAAAGATTACAAGTAACACAACAATGTGATCTAAAGTTTGCAATTACATCTAAGTTTGTAGATGAGGTTGAATTTGATGTGGTCCCACTAGATATCTGTGGAATTGTGTTGGGTAGTCCGTACTTATATGATCGAAAAGCGATCTTCTATTGAGAACATAATCAGTATCACTTGTTTAAAGAAGAAATTGAGTACATAGTGCATTCACATTCATTCAAAAACGACAAATCATTGGGCACTACACAACAATTAAAAAGGGTTGTTAATGCAAGTCGGAATTTGGCACTTATGTTTATACAATGTAATGAAGAAAATAATCCTAAGCATGAAAAGGAAGTGTCATTTCACTACAATGCACCTGTTTTGGTTGATAATGTTTCTATGGTTAAAAGTCAGCATGGTTCGGGTACAATCTCTTTCACATGTTCAATGTTTATATTCAGCTTATTACTCATTAGCAGTATGTGGTTGGGTCCGACAATGTTGAATGAAGATGTGATTAAGAATGTGTTTAATTTACTTAACAATGTCAGTGCAATGTTGATTGTTGTATT
Organism: Picea engelmannii; assembly: GCA_009831015.1. Classification (NCBI taxonomy): domain Eukaryota; kingdom Viridiplantae; phylum Streptophyta; class Pinopsida; order Pinales; family Pinaceae; genus Picea; species Picea engelmannii. The sequence goes on along the minus strand of ML786081.1, from coordinate 815,778 downwards.
GCTGAGTCAGATGTACAGGTTCCAGGAGGAATGGATAGGTGATATAAGACAAGTGAGACAAACATGTCCTCACTTATTTTCTGAATGATTTCATGCTTTTGGTGGTCCAAAAGCTTCTCAGTGGGGAGGTGTGATCCAAGTGGATCCAAAACTGCTCGAAAATACTCAAATGTAGAAAAGGAGGATCTAGGAATAACCCAGAAGACTCAGAAAATGCTCAAAAATCAAAGTTCTCAGAATTGGATGAAACCAACACCATTGCGTTTGGCTCGTTCTCCCTATTCCAGCCATATATTTACTTTCTCAAACAGAGCTTGTATGAAGAAGTTATGACACTCTGAAGTTTTTCGAAAACAACGAAAAAAAAGTCAAACAATGAACACGCTGCACTGATGACATCAGCAGTACGGATGCTGACATCAGGAGTACGGATGCTGACATCAGCATGACATGTGGCAGCTTGAGAAAATGACACGTGGCAGGCTGTATGGATGATGACGTCAGTAGAGTGACGTGTCGTCATCCAATGAGAGGCTGACATGTCGCCCAATCAGGGGGTGCCACGTGTCACCTTCTAGAAGCCCAACAGTTTGGAGGATTCAACCAAATCTGGCAGTTTTCCGCCAAATCTGACGGTTACCGCCAAATTTGGAGGAGGTTCTCTAAGTTTGGCGAGCTGGTTAGCGGTTTTTCTTATTTAACTGGGCACACAAAATGACACAGGGGGGAGTTGGCAGAGGCTGCATTGGAATCCGTGCCAAGAGGTGTCCCAGGCGACCTGCTCAGAAATAGATCGACTTTATACTTAAAAGTTGTAGAATTTCGAGAGGATTCCAAATATTGTATTTGTTTCTTCATCAGAGTAGCTGAAAAGAAAAGTGCCTCCAAAGCCCATTTGAGCAAGCCAAGCATACTCGAGTTTACAGTCAAAAGTTGCAGAATGACATTTTCCAACCACATATGATGTCTGTTTTTGCTTAGAATCGCACATCTGAAAGTTGGTTTTTGGGAGCTCTTATGTAAGTCTTTCTTAGTAATTTTTAAGCATTTGAGATTAATTAAAGAGCGGTCTCACTGTTGGAGTGGACCCAGAGACGTAGCCAGGAAGTCTGGTGAACTCCGTTACCAATTCTTATTCATAGATGGTTTTCTTACATGTTTATGTGCTCATGTGCTTGATGGATGTTCTTTAATTTTGCATTACAAAGATGGTTATCAGTTATAAATTCACATGCAAATAATGGTTAAAAGATCTTGAATTTTAGATCAAGTTAAATTTCAGATCATTTTCGTGATGAAAATGTTTCGATGGATTGCTGATGTACCATAAACAACGATTTCTCATTGTGTTTAACATGGGGAATGTTCTATGGCAATATCTCTTCTTGAGGGTTACTCAAGAATACTGGCCTGCCTCGCCAGATAGTCATTCCTTCGAAGCTCACAGTTTTGAGTAGTTTCAAAGAATGGTCCATTTTGGAGGTTGGTGCAGGACAGTCATTTCCTTAGGAAATGGTCCGGACAGTCATTCCTTAGGGAAGATTCATTCTCTCCAGGTTTCACTTTGTTTAGTGCCAGATAAATGGTCCATGGTGGGGAATGGTCCAGGTTCAGAAATCAGGGACATGCATTCCCTAGGGCAGACTCATTCTCTCCAGGTTGAACTTTGTTTAGTGCCGAAAGAATGGCCCAGGGTGGGGAATGGTCCAGGCTTAGAAATCAGGACAATCATTCTTCCTTGCTTGAGAAGAATGGTCCAGATAGCCCATCATTTATGTTCTACTCTGGGGGAAGATGCTCTTTCAGATCTCACAGACGTGAGTGAAAGAATGGCCCAGATGATTCGGTTGATATCATAACAATATTTTTTGTGCAGATTCATATCAAATGATTGTTATGGAGAAAATGGAGATATGCTACTGTGGTGGATATGTTCCACAGTCTGTGACTATGTGTCACGGTCTGAGTAGTTGTGTACTACTATGGATAAACACAATTGTGTTCTATTAGTTGACTTGTACCAGTTGTCATGGAGATTATCCAGTTGGATAATAATGACGGTGCTCGTGTTGCTACCAGTTGAATGGTTTGTTTGTGCTAAAGACCATTATCAATTATACCTCTCTAGCTAGGAGGGAGTGTTGATATTATGGTAGCTTCGGGAGGTATCAACCTCCATTGTGACCCTTTGACAAAGATTAGAATATTCCGAAAGAAAGAAAATAAGTTAATGTAACCCTAGAAGAGATGTTGGTTGATAAAAGATAATTGATATGAATTAAATAGTACCTAGATTGAGAAGTCGACCCAAGCAGCCTGCCAAAGCCAGTATAAATACAAGGTTCCAGTTCTCATTTGTACACACTTCTCAGAATTGCAGAAAGGCACTTGTGTGCACTGTAGTCTCGCAGTCTTGTGCGCAAGTTATGGAGAAGGTGCTGTCGCTAGTTCTGAAGCTTATTGCTTCTATCCTTTTGGGTTGGACTCTCTAAAGCCTATTACTTCTTTCTTGGTGCATTAGCCTTGCTTGGATATTGGATTTCTACCAAAATTATTCTCACTGTCAAGGTCAATGTGCTCGGAGGGTGGGTTCGGCCTATGGTTGGGTGACAATAGTGATATTGTCTATAGTAAAATGAGCACATTCTAACACCTATATCATAAGTCTGACCGACCGCCTTGTTATAATATACTTAACCATGCTTGCAACCGCGAGTTCACGGGTTCAAGATTTCATCTTCCAAATTCCGTAATCTCCATTTTGCACCCAAACACCTGTGATCTACATTATGACCATCAGACTTGTCATGGGTACCGAGCTACTAAGTATCCCATTTATCCTATTTCTAAGTCCAACTGGCCACTGTGCAACACTTAGCCTATTTTCGACCATTCAAAATCGTGGGTTCGTGGGTTCTGAGGTTGGTGGGTTCATAAAAAAGTCCCAAATTCAAATTGCTCTCATCCGTCCCCACCCTCTTCATGATTTTCCCAATACACATTTAGTATGGTTTAATGCTAATAAATGATCATGCATGTTCTGTAAATATCATCATTAATACGCGAAGGGATCGAGGATATTTTCCATTAAATTGCATTAAATCATGATTTTCCAAGGGTTATATTATTGTTATATCTCATAAAGCTTTCATTTCAAGTTATTATCCGGTTGAAAGAACACTCTCATCAAATTATGGTAGTAGCAGCCAAACAACAATTCTGTGGCGATACTTTGAACATTATTGGTCATGAAGACCAAAACTTTTAGTGGTCCAGAGCATACTCGTATTATTCATATCCTCTTGCACAAAAAGATATAATATGGACTTCCAGAATTGCTCACACAGGGTGTGTCCTTGAGGTATTCGACTGCAAAAAAATGGTTGCATGGTGCATTGAGAAATACACACCAAGTCAGTGAATCATACAACTCTAGGATCATTCCCCCATCTCTCTTTCACCGCAAGTGTTTCGTAAGATGTTGAAGATCCTTGAACCAACACTTACCTTCAGAGGAGAGGATTGCAGAGATTTTCTAAAAAAACATGACAATGGCCTAGATCCCAGAAGACATAACAAGGATCTAGGTTGACTCGTTTAAAAACCCCTTTTGAGAAATCACTTGGCTGTTTACTAGGATGACAGAACAAGAAAGCACTGCCACCATTTCCTGCATGATTCTTTATATTTTATATTTTAAAGTTAAAGAGCAAGCTATCTTCGATTAGGGAAAACTGATTTCCATTGAAATCTCCTCCCAATTGTCATATTACAAAAGGGACGAGAAATTCTTAATGGATTCTTATTTCGTGTTTGCTATAGTATATTGTTGTCAATTTCCAAAATTGACTATCTGTAAGAGGGTGAACTGTGAAATTGATCCAGTCACCTTCTGGTATCAAGGATTGTGGAGACACACGACTTGTTTTCATTTTTACAAAGTTTACAATGAATTCATTTTAGTTTTCAAAGGAATGTTGTTTGGTAAAAATACTCCCAGGATATCTAACCAAGCAAATAAATTCTTGGAGAAAAATGGGACATTAGAGAAGATGGAAAATCACAGTGTTATCAAGATATTTTGTTCCAAGGAAAATCCCTCTTTTCTTCCATACCATGTATTTGGTAAATTTTTTATTACGAAAGTGGAAAGGAAATATAATTTCTGGTTGCACTTTTCCACGAGAAACAAAAAAATCAATTTATACCCTTGCCTTGGAAAATTGGAGACTTTATATTCAAGAATATAATTTTTTTTGATGAGTTTGCGAATGACTTCCACAATGTAAATCTGAAGTATGTTGAAAAGATAAAGGGGTTTGACCCTAACAGAATTTTCATGGAACATATGCTGTCAGTAGGATTCAAAAACTCATTCATTCATACTATTTTGAGTGAAGTAGAAGATAACAACTTAGATGCTCCTTCTCACAATGTTGGTGACTTGGAAACAATACTTAGTACTCATGAATTTTACAAGCAGAAAGGAAAGGGTCCCAGTGAGAAGAGCACCCAATCTCCAGTTGTTACTCCTAAGACTAACACATCTTGGAGCAATGCTCCAATGACCCACCCAAATAGGAAAGTCACCAATAGTAGTTCAAGTGGCGGAGGAGAAAATAATCCCCCCCCCCCAAGAAAATTCTCTCTTGAAGACATGGAGCTCGAGGTAGACATCGAGAAAATATTTCCCACCATTGATCAACCAGGAAATCTGGCCCACCAAAATTCATCATTAGAGATCATTGAGAATGAGAGATTCAATGAAGAAGAGTCATTCACTTTCTAGAGCGCTGTGTTTGACAACGAATCTAAGAAATTTATTATTGAAAAAGGTGATATGAAAAATAAGAAAGGGAAATCTCATTCAGAGGTTGACCTAAAATATATGGGGCCGTCCCAAATATCTAGAATTCACAGAGCAACCATGGATGCTCTGGATGGTTCCATTGGTGGTTTAGAAGTAGAAAACGCGAAATTGAAAGAAAGGATCAAGGAACTGGAAGATGCCTTAATTCCTTTTCCATTTCCTTTTAGTCCTTTGTCAATAGTCATACCCACCACAAATACTGTCAAATTGAAAGGATCTTCAAGCCTACTTACATCTTCCAGGAGTTATGTAGAAACAAATATTAAAAAGAGAATGACACTGATCACAGAGGCATGGGAAGTTTTGAAAAACATTGTTTCTTTTGGCTCGAGGGCACATGACTTCCATAAATATTTGCAAGGTGAATTGGAAAATAAAGAAGGTTTTTACATTGATGTTGTATTACCCTTTGGAAACAAAGTCTCTAACATGACGAAACTAAGGAGAATAGAGGATAATATCCCCTCTGCAAGTCAGATAAAACAGTTGAACACGTGTTGGAAGGAAAAAAATTAAAAAATTGAATAATATTGTTCAAGCATGCAACCAAGCTATATCAAAGACGGAAGAAATGTTCAAGAGGCTCATAGAGATAGACCTAGCCGGAGGTACTAACAAAGTAGAATACCCCAAATTAATTCTCAACTCAATGTTCCTAACAAAGCAACAGTTTGATGAACACATTGGGATGTTTAAACGGTTATCAGTTGAAATTTTTTATGGTATACTTGAATATGATGAAGATGACATAGAAAATTGGCTAGTGGACTATTATGTGAAGAATCATGATATTGAGGAAGCACTACATGGTGTTTTACTTGATTTGAGAGACTCAGAGGGAGAACTATTCAACATCAAAATCCATTGTGAGATAAACGTGGCACCAATGAAAAATTATATTGAAGAATGGTTCAAGAAAGCAATTGAAAAATTGACCAACGAGGGGCAAGAAACAATTGAGATGGTTCCCGTAACCCTTAATGAAGACAATAAAATGACACCAACAAGCAAGTGAAGACACAAGAGACCATCATAGTAAGTTTATGTTGATCACATATTTCTTTCTTTATAAGTTCCTTCATCTAGTTACTCCGCTTCTTTGACTAGAAAGGTTTAACCGAAGTCTAATATCTTCTCTTTTTCTTCTTTCCAGGTCTTGCTGTTCTTTTACCTCCCATCATCCTCCTTCTACAATATTAATTCTTGTTTATATTTTCTTTATGGTCCGCGAGAGCCCCAATCCTAGTCCTTAGGACAAACACATTTTAAATTTCAAAGAATATGTAATAGACTATATATTTTTTTAGAAATTTCAAGAGAGCTATTTCGAGATCAGTTTTGACTGTGCTTTGTAGCTCTGAGTTTTGAGTATAAAGTATTTGAGATTGATATATCATTATATTTATTTGAGCTACCGATGTTTCCACTCTGTTAAAGTTCTCTTATGCATGCAAACCATTTCCTTTTTATTTTATGTGATAATTGTTTTTTAGTTTAACTATGATGGATGTGAGGAAATTTTTCTTATCTTCTTTAAATGTATGAAGTGTGTAGTTCCTGGTCATTTATCAGGAACTTTCTCTCTCTCTCTCTCTCTATATATATATATATATATATAATTTTTCCTTTATTTTTCTTGCAATCTTTATATTTCTTTGATTACCATGACAAACTTCTGGAAAGTCCCATATTCCGAAGACCTAAATCCCTAAGAAAATCTTAAAGTAAAGAGGAGTACCACCTCCATAAAAACGCAGGGGGATTTACATCCTCGTGATGTTTCCATTTATGTCTTAATAGATTCAAGAGTCAACACAACTTCTCACTTCTCGTCGATCTCGTTCTCATCCAATCAAGATCAATTCATTCGACCCTCTTACATAAAGACTCATGCCTTTCATAAACACATAGTCCAGATTCTAACTAGGACTCGACTGTCCCATATAGTCACCTCATATTCACTCTTGATTTCATTGATAGATCATACACACACTAACAAATAAAACACAAATAACATCAACAAGAATTCACATACATAGATCAGATTTATAAAAAACATTCGCTCATTTAACATAAACACTGTACATAATTCTAAAATATTAGGATTACCTCTTGATCTCTCTATTGGATCTATTTACATTTTCTTGGCCACCTCTCCCTAATCCATTCCCGAATGATTACATAAATACTTGGAAGGTAAAAACCTCTAGATATAAAAAAACTCTACCTAAATCCACAAAATTTTCAACTGATTGCTAATGATAGCATTTAAATCTATCAACTATCTTGACCTTATCGATATTCTTGATTACATACAAATTAGGATCAATAATATCGAATCCTCCATATGTAGAAAAAATTCACATTACCCAACTAATTGCTCGAATACGCAATTTACATGGTAATTAGGAAAAATTTAACACACCCAACCCCCTAACCCCTCCTTAGGTTGGTGGGGTGTCAAAATTTTCTCTTTCTCATCTTAAATCCTTTCTCAAAACAAATCCCATAGATATAATCTTCTCATCGAGAGATTTCCAACGACTTCCACCATGCTCAAAACTGAGCTCAGGATCATAATTTATGGCCTCCTAAAACTTTCAGACCTTTTCCCACCAAAATTCCACCTCATTTCCACGTGGCACCCACATGGACCTTTACCATCCATACCAACTTACATGGAAACCCCTGACACTGACCTGTGAGGGCATGTAAACAACTGATGATAGTTGTGGTGGTTCCCCCCTACTCCACCATGCACCAGGATCCCATGGATCCCCCACACTAGACTATATCTAAGACCCTTTCGGTGGTCGATTTTCTAGTGGATTGGTGCCCAAGGCCATACCCAAACTGGAAACACACCCCCATCGACACCTTAACCTATTAGATACTTCACTCCACCGGGTGACTCGCCCCATGGAGAACTCGGCTCACCGAGCACCAAGCTCCCAGGTTAACTCATATGCACTCACACGTCGGAAGCACAATTCGACGATCAAGTTGACACCCAAACATGTGGGCACGACATGGCATGACATGTCATCACTGTTAGATTTTCATTATTTTCATTAACATTATATTTACCATAACATTTTTATCTTCTTTTAACATTCAGTACTCATATACTGAAATATATAAGCAACAAATAAACAAGCACAATAAGACAAAAATATTTATCCCGAGAAAACCCCAAACTTGGGGAAAATCCCAACCAACTTTTCTTAGAGAGAATATTCCAATACAACCATGAAAAATCTCTAATCACAAAAGCAAATGAATAATGAAGAACCAAATACTTATCTCTTCTTCTTCTCAAACCCTAGCGAGGGTAGACAACTGAGTCACCAAATAACTGTCCCAAGATAGGAGCATCACTAGCACACCATAGAATTGACACAACTGGTAACTACAGCTCCAGTTGCTACTGCAACTTCTAGTACAACTGCAACTGCAACTGCTACTACAACTGCTACTATAACTGTAACTGTTACTGGAACTGCAATTGCTATTGCACCTACTACTATAACTACAATTTCTACTGCAACTGCAACTACAATTGGCACGAAACAAATGGGTAACACCACACAACCTTGGTGCGACTCTTCCAGAGATAACACACAAGAGATATCACCAAGAGTCACCAAGAGTCACCAATAATATCCTTCCCCAAGTGGGGCACACTCTCCAAGAGAACCAGAAACTAAAAATAGCGGAACTGCTGCAACTGCCTAGTTCGCACTCTAGGAGGAGAACTGTCTGTCTTTACAAATGAACTGACCATGACTTGTAGTTATAGTAATCCGGGTTCCTATTTGGGGATGAATTCTTATTCTGGGTCTTCAAATTTACTTTATTATTTCTATGGGTCGACTTCTATTCCTTGAAATTATATCTCCACTTTATTATTATTTCCTATGGGCCGATTTCTCTTCTGTGGTCTTCTATTTCACTTTATTCTTTTCCAGGGTGTTCTTCAACTATTCAATGGTCTTCCTTTGACTTCTTGGAATCTTCTTCTTCTTTAAGAAAATTTTTCTTCGAGGAAAATACCTCTTGCAACTACCAAAACATCAACAATCACGCCCTATGGTTTGTACATAACTCTGAACACCCTAGACACCTGGCACATATCCTTATGACATATGGGTCAACCACAATGCGACATGTGGACTGATGTGACACTCCATGTCATCACAAGGTATAAGGATCCTCCATTTAGGTGCTGACATATGTCCACTTGTCATTGGATTGACTATGTCATCTTGACATCACTTTGATGTCATTGAAATGTGCCCTGGTTTACTCTCAACAAAGGATACAGTTCAAAACCCTTCTCAAAACCTTGACTCACTGGGCATCAGGGCACCGGACCCCTTAAATAGTCCTTGTAGGAAACCTATGGTTGTCTGGTGGTTTGGTATTCGTGGCGACGACTCCCTACAAATATTTCCTAGGAAATCAATGGCCAAAATTCATCGGCCTTTGGATCAAACAATTGATATCTAAAGGTGTGAATCAAAGGTTTATGCTCGACCAAGGCCCCACACTCACCCTGCAACAATATAATATTGACATGTTATCCCTCGTGGAATTCTAGCCACCTTCCTGACACTCTTTGTCACTATGACATCACTCACTCGTGTCTTAATATCCTTAGCTCAACGCTCACAAGGGAAAGGGGTTAGAACCCGTCCTAGAACCTTTCCCAATGAGCATCTGTGGAATTGAGTAAAACTCAACAGGATGATTCCTTGGGAATATCGGTGAACTTAGGGTCTGATTACACCTCTCCACACTCATTCATTGGTTAATACAAGCTGCAAAAATCCAATGGAGGAACTATGACTCACCAACACCAGAAATTAGTAAGGCTTCGTTAACTAAAAGTTCTGGGCCTCCGGTCCTCTGGTGACTCAGTTAACTGGGGCTCTACCCTTAGTGTCTAATCTCCTGTGGCGATCGGGTGATGGAGGTTTATCCTCCCCTTCGATCTGAAAACTACCATCACTCGAGGTTTCGATAGGTATATTGAGTGTTAAGTAACTGTTTACTAATGGAAATTGTGCACATGAATAGATGGTTAGTAAAGACATGTTGAATGCCTTACTTCCTCTCATCGCTGTAGAACCTTGGATCCTACATCCCCTCTAGATTCCTTGGGCAAGACTTCACTTGCTCTGTAGGTGATTCCGAAAGGGACAATGTCTAAGGGTTTTGTTGGTATATTGATGATTAACCTCGGGTCTTCCCACTGCAAGCCAACAAATGGTTCTGTTGTCGGGACCAGAAACTGTAACTAAGGGGAATGTTTTAGAGGCCGAATAAGGAGGATATCACTGAATGGATAGAAAGGAAGCAACGATAATTTTCCATAGAACAAAATACAAATCCACGACTCAACGATGAACAATGGTTGCAAAGGTATGTGTTCACAGATCTTCATGAAATTTCTTTGGTGAGTTTATGATAATTTTGACTGAATGGTTAGAGAGGCTAGTGGAGAACGCTGGGAGATATCGATCTGAAACTTTCAAGAAACTGGATTCCTAAATTGATAAGACAATTGACTTTAGTAAGTAATAAGTTTTCTTGCGCAGTTGATTTTTGGTTGAATAATATACTGGGGGGTTACATTACAAAATTTGCAATATATTGTACAAAGTCTTATAGTGTCGCATATAGGGACTTTTTCAAGGGTTCTTGCATAAGATATTTGAGTGCATTGTCTACTTGGATAAAAAATTTGTTGCACGACAAGAATTCCATGAAGATGGAGTCTGATTTCTAGGCACCTTCGTGCACATAGGGGAACTAGGTGATGAATATAGGATGGTCTGAGAGTGGAAAGGATGAGTAAGTATTGGATGGACTGAGGATGCTGAGGGAGGAAGACACTGACTCAGACATAGATATTAGAGTATTTCACTGTGGGAAAGGGTTTAAATATAGTAAGAATGATACTATGGCTAAGAGATAAGATCAACATAGAGTGTTTGAGAAAAGAGACCCCTACGCAGTACTTCAGATCACACCGTATGAAAAAATAAAAGAGAAAGAAAAGGATCCTAAGTACAGTCCAGTAGAAGAAGGAAGTCCATCTCATATCAGAATCTACATCAAACCCATGACCCCGTGTGTGTCACCTAGATATGAAGTAGAAACCAGAACCTTGTTGAGAGCAATTGTAGTTAGTGGAGTAAGTCAGAACAATAATTATAATAGTTGAAGTAGTGTAGCGAAATAGACTCAGTCAACATCACCGAAGATACATACTACGCATAATAGAATGCCAGGAATATATCTACATTAAGAATGAATGAATTTCAGGGAGTAGGGTCGAATGACCCAGAGACAAATATATTTGTGTGCGACATGATCTGAACTGTGAAGAATGTACAGGACAAGGCAAAAAATATCGTGCAGTTAGCCACAACATTCATATGTTGTGCACTACTATGGTATATGATGTATCAAGAAACTGCACAGGCCAAACAGTCAAGAACTTTGGCAGAGATTGGACAAGCGTTGTTAAAGGAATTTAGGAAGTCAAAATCTGAATCTCATTATATCACAAAGATAAAAGAGATTAAGAAAGTAAAGAATGAGACATTTTGGGATTATGACCAAAGATTTAAAGGTGTGATGGGTATATTAAACTTTCATATTCCTGACGAACAACATCGATAATGGTTTATTGCAAGTCTATTTCCACACATTCACTGTCTGTTAACACAACATAAAGTCACGTCGCAGCCCGAAGCGTTAGAAATTGAGATGAATTTGGAAACATATCCTATAGGAGATGGAATATGTATGGCACAAGTACAGTCACAATTGGTTGTGTTGAGAATTCTGTTATCATAGATAAAAAAGGAAAAGGAAATGCGAAAACAAGTTTGGTGTATTACATGTAAGACAAAAGGCCACTGCAAAGAAGAATGTCTAGCATTTGCGCAACATATGACTACAAGAGCATTGAATGCATTGGCAGATAGAGTAGGGTATTGTGAGATATGTAAGACATGGAGAAATCATCCGACTGCTTGTCCATTACTTCAAAAGTACTAGAGTACTCCCAGGAAGGTGTTCTGTAATTTTTGCAAATCTGTAGGTGACGCAGGCGTGCCCTCAGGCAGCGTCCGCTCACATGACCTCCTCCTTCCTTGGCCCGAAGAACTAAAAATCTCTTCTAATTCCCTATCGGGGATTTTCCACGCCCGCAACAATTCTCCAAAAGATCTCCCTTAGCGATCGAGAAATCGGACTTCGTAGTTTCGCGAGTCTTGTGGTTGCGTGGTTTTGGATTCTCAAAACCCCGATCCCCGATGCAAGTCAACACTGACTCTTACCTTTCTCTGTCATAACTTTCTCCTATCGTGATTTCGCTACTCGCGATGCTCAGCAACTCAGTTTTTCGACTCCCGATGCCCGATACCCCGAAACTCCGACGCACGCATGAGTTATCCCTTCAACTCCTGCCACTTCTATCGGGATTTCAGACTTCGCGGGATCGCGAATCCTGATGTCAATGTCTCGGCGCTTCTCGCTGCAAAACCCCAATGACTTATGCCACCTATCTTCCACTCCGACTCTTGTGGTCCCACACAACTCTTCCGTCAGGATATCACGCTTCGTGATTCCAAGCTGCAAGAGTATCCGGTCTCCGAAATCTCCGATGCTCCAAACCCCGACTTCTTTGGATCTTTTGACATCCGTCCCAATTGATGGAAGGTTTTGAGTCCGTCGGAATATCGCGGATCACGATATCAAAATTCCTATTGAAATACTTTGGAGGTTCGATCTACGAAACCCCGATACACGATATACGTGTAGATCCAACGGTCCTGGCTGAATTGGATCAACGCTCTATCTGTCCTCAGCTTAAACCTTCGAGAATACACCACTGTATCTCCCCTGCACATCCACAAGATTTGACGACCCATGAAAATTCGCAGATTCTCCTCAGAGAATACCGACCATCCGTTCCTTCCCGATGAATTCTGCGAAAGGACTAAGTGTTCTTTTCCACAGAACTCGTTCACTTGCTCGCAAACTTGCGACGCTTCCCTCAAACTTCAAGTCACAACTTGTCCTCGCTGTTCTCCAACAAAATCAAAGGCTTATTCTTCCTGAGATTTTCCCACAACTTTAAGTCTTTAGAAATAAAACCCTCTTGCACACACTCCTTGTGGCAAACCTTCAACAACGTCTAACTGTTGAAGTCCCTCGACTCTGCGCACCCCTGTAGCAACAGTCTTTCATCTCTTTACTCAGGTTCGCAACCCTGAGACTTTTACCCAGCCTGCGCACTCCTTGCACGGCCTTGTTCCCAACTACACCTTTGAGGAAATGAGAACAAAAGCTATCTCTATTTGAACTCCTCTGTCAATGCACTCCTTGCAGACAATTCAACTGCACTCCTTGCAGGAATTCTACAGCTCAAATAGAGAAACAATTGAAACTCATTCCTTCACCCTTTCAGGCTTCAATTCAAACATGAAATCATATACACAGCACATAAAAGAAAATGTGTGACTGAAAGAAACCATTCATGAGCACATCAACATCAATACACAGAGAACAAACACAAAAACCATGAATTTGAATCAATCTCTTCTATTAATTCAAGTATCTGTACATGGGTGTTCTTACAAAGCTCTTTGCATGCTCTTTCTCTAATGCTCCAGAATTCTCAATAATACAAATGCACAATGAGGGTGTCTATATCTCGTTTCCCTCTTGTGCTCTAAAGCTATCAAATCTAAAATTAAATTTCTATCTACCTGCATTAACTATTTTGAATGCCACCTATCTACTAAGGACAAGAGCTATCCGTTCAAGGTCCATTTACAATATACAAGTGTGCTTCATCTTAATGGTTCATTTAAGATCACGCAACAATTCCAAAGTGTTTTCAAAATTTGTGCTGGCTTGTCCAACTGTCTTCCGCTTTCGCGTTGGCTCGCTTGATGTGTTGGCGATGCTCCTGCATCATACTCCCTTGCTTGAAAACTTTCATGGGATCCTGTCCATGAGCTCCTGCATGGTCTGTCCATGCTTCTGTATTTCTGCTTCAGTCTCCTAGCTGACATCTTCAACTGGGTGGTTCTTCCATTTGACCAGATACTCGAAGTATTGTTTCCACCTGGTCTTCTTTCTCACCCTCTTGTCCAATATGCACTCCATATGTGGCTTCTCTACAACTAGAAATTGTTTCATCCACTGGATCACTGGCTGCTCAACTCCAGTCTTTACTTCTCCAGCCCTGTATGGGTACAAATATGAGATATTGAATATCAGAGATATTCCGATCCCATCGGGTAGTTCAATCTCATAAGCATTTGTCCCAAATTTTCTCAAGACCTTGCATGGTCCGATTTTCTTCATCTTTAGCTTATTGTATGTTCCCCTCGGGAACCTTTCTTTCCTCAAGTGTGCCAGAACTAGATCACCAACTTCAAACTAAAGTTGTCCTTTATGCTGATCGACTCTGTGTTTATACTCCTGGCTTGATTTCAGCAGTCGCTCCTTCACCTGGCTGTGAAGTTCTTTCATCGTCTCTGCGAACTCTTCTGCACTAGCGCTGCTAGTAGAAGTCTATTCCGAATCTCTCAGTTCAGAAATTCCCCTCAGCTGCATACCATAAAAAACCTGAAATGGACTTTTCCCTGTGCTCTGATTCACTGAATCGTTATATGCAAACTCTGCCTGTGGTAATATATTGTCCCACTGGCTGTGGTGTTCTGTCACCAAGCTTCTCAATAAGTCTCCCAGACTTATGTTGACCACTTCTGTCTATCCATCCGTCTGAGGATGATACGCTGAACTAAATAACAGGTTAGTTCCTAGCTTCTTCCATAAGGTCCTCCAAAAATTCCCTATGAATTTGGTGTCTCTGTCTGAAACTATACTTCTTGGCAAACCATGAAGTCGAATGACCTCTTTGAAAAACAGATTAGCAATGTGAGTTGCATCACTGGTCTTCTGGCATGGAATGAAGTGTGCCATTTTAGAAACCTATCCACTACCACAAAGATTGAATCAACACCTCTTTGTGTCCTTGGCAACCCCAATACAAAATCCATGCTTATCGCCTCCCACAACCTCTCTGGTATGGCCGATGGCTGATAAAACCCTGCATTCTGCTTCCTTCCCTTTGAATGCTGGAAAAATCTACATTTGTCTACAAATCTCTTGACATCTGCTCGCATTCCTGGCCAAAAATATGACTCATTCTATTTTGCGAACGTCTTGTCATGGCCAAAATGTCCTGCCAATCCTCCACTGTGTTTCTCCTTCAGCAAGTTCTCCCTCATGGAGCATTTCGAAATACACAGTTGATTGCCTCTGAACAACAATCCTTCCTGGATCATATAGTCTATCCAAGGGCTTCTATCTCTGAGAACTGGATTCTCAGCTGCTTCATACGCTTCCTTGAAATCCCGATCATCTGCGTACATGTCCCTGAGATCTGCAAAACCTAACGTTTTGACTTTGAACTCCTGCAACAACAAACACTTTCTGCTCAAAGCATCAACAACTTTGTTAGCAGTACCAGAAATATGCTTAATCACAAAAGTGAAATTCTGCATATACTCAACCCATTTGGCATGTTTCTGATTCAACTTCTCCTGTTGAGTCACAAACTGCAGTGCATGATTGTCACTATACAAAACAAATTCTTTCGGGATCAAGTAATGCCTCCATTTCTTCAACGCATGTATGATATCATAGAATTATTTATCATACGTGGAGTATTTCAATTTTGCTTCATTCAACTTCTCGCTGAAGTACGCGATTGGCCTGTCTTCTTGACTTAAGACTGCCCCGATTGCAAATCCGCTTGCATCACATTTCACCTGAAATGTCTTCAGGAAATCCGGCAACACCAACACTGGTTGTTCCGTGATCTTTCATTTCAACAAATTGAAACTTTTTTCAGCCTCAATCGTCCAGTGAAAAGACTTATGTCGCTTCTTCACTGTATCCATCATCGCTGCACTGATTCCACTGAAATTCCTGATGAAATTCCGGTAGAAACTAGCTAACCCGTGAAAACTTCTCACCTCAAAGATATTCTTCGGTGATGGACAATTGTTGATTACCTCCACCTTATCTGGATCCATCCTCAACTCATTAGCTGAAATAACAAACCCTAAGTAAATGAGCTCTGTCTTCATGAATGAGGACTTCTTCATATTTATCAACAACTTCTCCTGTTGTAGCTTCTGCATCACTGTAGCCAAATGCTTCAAGTGTTCTTCCACTGATTTACTGTAAATCAGTATGTCATCCAAATACACAATGATGAACTTCCCGATGAACTACCTCAGGACTTCGTTCATCAACCTCATGAAGGTACTTGGTGCGTTTGTTAAGCCAAACGACATAACAAGCCATTCATACAAACCTTCATTTGTCTTGAATGCTGTCTTCCATTCATCGCCTTCTCTCATGCGAATCTGGTGATATCCGCTTTTCAAATCAATCTTTGAAAAGTATTTTTCTCCGCTCAAGCAATCCATCAGATCATCCATCCTCGGCAATGGAAATTTGTACCTGATGGTTATCTTATTAATCGCCCTTGAGTCAGTACACATCCTCCAGCCTCCCTCTTTCTTCGGACTGAGTACTGTTGGAACAACACATGGAC
>ML786081.1:776022-799202 GCA_009831015.1 Picea engelmannii | reverse complement strand
CAAGCAATCCATCAGATCATCCATCCTCGGCAATGGAAATTTGTACCTGATGGTTATCTTATTAATCGCCCTTGAGTCAGTACACATCCTCCAGCCTCCCTCTTTCTTCGGACTGAGTACTGTTGGAACAACACATGGACTCAAGCTTTCTCTAACCAAACCTTTGTCCAATAAATCCTGGACTTGCCTTTTAACTTCTTCATTTTCTTGCGGCGTCAATCTGTACGCGGATTTGTTTGGAAAACTGGCTCCTGGTATGAGATCAATGTGATGACTCACACTCCTCATCGGTGGAAACGAACGAGGTAATTCGTCCACTATGATGTCAGCGAACTCTTCCAGCAGTTCCTGAACCTCATCTGGTAAATCATCCACTCTCATGCTAGTCAGAACAATCCTCGGTTTCCTGACCACAAAGAATTGTGGATCTTCTTTCTTCTTAACCTCTATAAGAAGTTCCTTCCCACTCATGAGAAGTACTGTGTTGCTTACTTCCGGCTTCACCTCCTTATCCTTTATCGGAAGCAACATGTGTGCCCTCCCATTCTTCTCTAGGGTGTATGTGTTCATTCGCCCATCATGAATCAAATTTCTGTCATATTTCCATGGTCTACCCAACAATAGATGACAAACATCCATGGGAATAACATCACACAAGATCTTATCATTATATCCACCTATCTTGAATTCAACCAAGCATTGTTTAGTAACAGTTACCTGGTGTCCCTTCTGTAGCCACAAAACTCTGTATGGGCTTGGATGATCAGTCGTCTCCAGCTCCAGCTTCTCTACCATCTCCGTGGATACGAGATTATCCATGCTACCACTGTCTATGATGACCTTGCACACCCTTTCCTTGGTCTTGCAAGCAATCCTAAAAAGTAATGTCCTTTGGATTGATCTTTCCACCTCCTTCTCGAGTGTCAAAAGGACTTTTCGCATCATAAGTGATCTTCCACCTTCAGCGTCTTCGGCCTCAACATCCCGCCTCTGTGCTTCGGTGATGTGAGCTTCTCCAATGTCCTTTTTTTCTGGACACTAGTAAGACTTGTGCCCATTCTTCCCGCATGTGAGTATACGCGGGCTGTAATGGTCCAACAAGCACGTGTACGTAGGAAATAGTGGTGCAGGGTGCGTACATCTTCAAAAAAATGGTTTTTTAGAAGATTTGTTCAATGATGGCTTGGAAAAAATAGCAAGTAAGATGGCCTGATGCTAGGTATGCATGTCTGGTGCAATTTAGGGTTATAAAAGATGCCCCCTGATGTGTGAGGTCATAAGATAACCTGATGGCCGAAATACATTACAAATATTCACCAATGTACGAAGCGAGTGAGCCCAGAGACTAGAGTTTAGGAGGTACCATCTGCAAAATAATAATTTGTCTCACCAAGGCGGGCATACCCATGCTTGAGATGAAATAAAATCATGGCTGCCAATCAAATACACTAAAGATCCATGTCACATAACTATATAAAGTGTAGTTGCGAGCAATACACAATGGATCTACATCTCAAAATCAAAATATATACATGTATAGTATCCATCTTTAAGAATCTAATGACGCCCGATGGCTAGATATGAGGCCTTCAGAGTTCGAGAAACAACTTCAAGATATTCAAAACTTGGGTAGGAGTGTAATATCAGTGTACGACTTCACTACCCAGAGGTCTTCGACGACTCATCGGGAACAAACAAGAGGATCTTAGTGATCATGAAAATAACTTCATTGATTTTGAACAAGGACTTGATTGGTATTTTGGGATGGCTGGGCATGATGACAAGAGACAAACTGCAGAAGGGCCAACTCAAGTTTAGTAAAACTTCCCTTGGACAAAAGAATGACAAATGATGAGACTCAGGAAACATGGCATTGATATAAGTTCACGATGTAGGAGGCAACACGAACTCTCCATATGTTTGGAAGGATAACCAAACAAAGGAGGACACAACTCTATGTAGCGAGAAATACTTCCTAAGGTTGTTTTAAATCCCAGAGATTGACGAACAAACATAAGGATGTGCTTTGTCCAAGGGCAACTCATTGTGCTTCCAACAAAAAGAAAATACTTTTCCCTTCCTCTTTTTGGGGTATATTTGATTTTTTTTTGTCTTTTTCAATAATTTTGGAAATCTTGAAAAAGAATAAAAGAATGCTACGTTAAAAAGGAGGAATGAGTGTCGCATACATACTAGTTCTAAGCACAAGGAACACATTTATGCTCAAAGCAAGGAGATATATGTAGGAAAGGGACACTCGGGAAAAATCCTCCATGGGTCAAGGTGTCAAGATGTAGAGGCAAAGTGCTGCAAGGCTTGCGTATAAGGCATGCTTTAGATGGTTCAGTTGAGAGAAACATGGAGCCGACATTAGGCCAAAGACGTAGGAATGCAAAGGCAATTAATAATACACAATGATAACATCCTTCGATGTAATTTTAATGAGCCTAAAGAAGGTAAGATCGACGGTTTTTCATTTTTAGAGAGTCTGAAAAAAGCGTAAAAGAAGACTCTATTGGGGTACCTTTTTCGAAGGTAGTCTAGTCGGTTGAAAAAGGGGTAAAATAACACTGAAAATAGGTCTATTCAAAACCATTTTAATGAGTGTGACAAAGACAATATCACTCGGCAATATTTTCATATTTAAGGAGTCTGAAAAGAGCTTAACTATGGACTCCGTAAGGGATGTTCTTCTGGACCAATTTAACGAGTGTGAAGAAACAAGGTCACTCGACCATCTTTTTAATTTTAGGGAGTCTGAAAAGAGCTTAACTATGGACTCCGTGGGGGTTCCTTTTTCGTAAATTTAGTCCCTCAGGTCCGAAAAAGGGTTAAAATTATACCCAAGAATACTCTTCTAGCGAACCAAAGTTCCTAGAGTATACCTTTGTTGGTACAATTGATCGTCCGGACCAAAAAAGGGGTAAACTACCACCGGACAGACGTGCCTTCAAATTTTAGTTTGGCGAGCATGAAGGGCGAAAAGATCGCTCGACAACCTTTTCATGTTTAAAGAGTTTGAAAAGGGATTAAAGGAGATTCATATTTGTTTGGGAGTCTCGAGGGTGAGGTCAAGAGTGATGATGAATCAATGCAAATGAGGCTCAAAACTCGTAATCAAGAAAAAACTAAAAAGGACTCTCGAGCCTATAGTTATTAACGATGACATGTACACCAAAAACAAATGAGGATCTAACTAGGGAATCCATGAAAAGGCAGGCTCTACCACTAAATTACGACACTTCTAAAGAAACCATGATGGTTCTATGTCGCAACTTGGTGGGGTCGATCCTATGGCAAAGCGAAAAAGACCACGAGATGTAAAAAGTGGAGGTGGAAACCTAACTTAGATGCAAAAAGTTGGAAAAACGACCTTTCACCAAAGGACCTTGAAAAAAAAGGACCCAACTCTCAAAAAGTTTCCCAAGACCAAAAATGAAGTGTATCGTAACATCCCGAAAGAAACTCAAGAGCCATGCTAAATGATTTTCAAGCTAGAAAAAATGACAAAGGGGTCCAAAAAATGACAAAAAGGGGCCAAAAAGTCTATAAATAGAAGCTGGCAGCTCATTATCACTATTCTAAATTGATAATTGACCAAGAAGTCAAAAACACCCCTTTGCTAAAAGAGTTGATTCTGGGAGCTTCAAAGGATGAAACAAAATTCCGCTCGGACCAAGTACAAACTAGCTCCCCTTGCATTTCTATACTTTCCTTTTGCATTTAATTTGTTTTTTTGGGGGTGCACACCTCTAAAAAAGGTCGACCCTACGTGTGCACGAGATGTTTTAGGAAAGCCCGCATGTGGAAAATAATCTTCCTGCGTGCATACGCGACTGTGTCCAATACAACCCGTGTACACCCTCCAATATGTGGAAAAAATAAAAAATGCAAGATTTAATCCTCCATGAACTTGTCATTTTGGAGGATGTATGTCCATTGGAGAGAGAGGGAGCATGAGGACATGGATATTTTGGTCGATGAGGACCCTACAACTATGGCCACATTGAGACAATGTGGTTTGTGGAAGTTCTTCCGGTGTCTGTTTATGAGGGCACAACCCAGGCTGTTGAACGCCTTGGTAGATTACTAGCATCCTAACGCTGAGGCATTTATGATCGAGGGGCAATCATTGACTCCAATGACTGAAGACATTTACTTCCTGACTGGTCTCTCGAGGAGAGGTGATCCAGTCAACTTACATACTTTTCCTCCTAGGCCTCATAAGATTGAGGAGTTGATTGGACTCCATTGCGAGGCTGGTACTGAGAAAGTAGGTTCTCAGGTGTCGATAAACAAGATCAACAGTCTATCACTGAAAGTGATAGTTCTACTCATTGGGCAGATTACCATATCCACGGCTTTGCATCAAGCCTCCTAGGTGCACATGCATTGTGCAGTGCAGTGCTTAAATGCACAGATTTTTGATTGGAGTACAATCATGCTAGAATGCATGAAGAGACAGATCATCGAGTGTCGCGGGCAAGAAAAAAAAATTTTCAGGTTCAAGACCATTCTGTTCTGTTTCTTCTTCGAGAGGGTACCTAGTCTTAGTTCACGAGAGACAGTGCAAGGGCATGAGGCCTCCCTCCCAACATTATGTATATGGGTGGCATTGCTACCATGACAGGGGGGCAGAAGGACCATAGAGGCCTTTGATGACAATCTTTTTGACTGGTGGGCATGATTGATTCTGACAATAGAGGAGTACCCCTATGCCGGGATCAACTTTTCCAGGGATCTGGACATGCCCGTACCTCCTGGAGGTGATCGAGGAGAGATAGGTATCTTTGTTTTTCAAAGTTATTTAATTTTTTTAATTTCTTTTTATATATATCATTTTTATGTGTATCAGAGTATTTAACAACTATGTATTTGTTATGTACAGATGTGGGACCAGTGCATCCAGCAAACTTCTCGAGGACCAGGCAACGTCCTCGACCAGAGGCAGGACCAATCACGACCGCGGACCAGCAGCAACAACAGGGGGACCTCCAGCCGGAGAGGATGACAGAGTATTGAGATGGGTGGAGCAGAACCTCACTGCGCTCACTCATACAGTATCCATGGCAGATATGGAGGATCTCCCACCATCAATGCAACCTCACGTAGTTGGGGTACCATGCACCTAGGTCCAACTCTTTCAGCATTTGACAAATGCCGTTTTTCACTATGGTAGGGCCAACAAGACTTGCCCTTAGCTAGGCTGGACTACTTACATGCCGAGGGCACCTTTTGTATATTTTTGAGGGCATAAGCCCCGTGACTCTTACTGGACATATTTTTGAGGCGCTTGCGCCCACCTATGTACTCTGATACTTTCGATATATATATATATATATATATATATATATATATATATATGCGTATTTACATCTTTTTATTTCTTATGGATTACATTTATTTTAAAATGTATTTTCATGTGCGTGTGTGTGTTTTTTCTTACATGTGTGCAATATGCCAATCTAATACATTATTACCTAGAGTATCTGTGATTTGATTCAATCTCCTAGGAACATGGATATATGTAATGTAATCAAAGCTTCGTTCTAAGAGACGTACCCTAAGCAACCGTTGATGTAGAGTAGGATTGTAAACGCGGTAAACCCCATTTAACTGGGACACAACCAACTGAGCATATAAGTAGACCCAGAGGTGAGAGATACCATGGGACAAAGCGTCATGAAGAAAATCTAAGACTGTGCTATATTCGACAACATTGTTTGTGTTGTCGCCTAAACATATACCTCCTGAAGATAACAACTGGCCTTGAGGTGTTAAAATCACCCAAGCTACAGAAGCAAGCTTCCGAGTGTGCTGGCTAGCATCGTCCACAAACCCAACGAACACATATGATTCACTTGACATCTTCCACAGTGAAAAATATGACATAAAAAATGACACGTCCATAAAACAAAAAGACAAAAACTAACTGTATAAATACTATACATATGTACAAGAAGTCACCCAAGATGACCCACCTATGAGTAATACTTCTTGTGGTAGAGCCCATTTCTAGGCTCCGCCAAAGAATTTCGCTCAAAGTCCACCAGACGGTAAGCACCCTTCTTTAGAACCTCCTTCACGATGAAAGGTACGAACCACATGGGTTTGAACTTGCCTGCCCCCAGGGGATCCTTATCTTGGTCATAGACCAGGACAAGGTCACCTTCAGAGAAAATCTGAGGATGAATAGAACGATCATACTGACACTTGAGTTTTTGTTTGTGATCCTCATTGGCCAAGGCTGCATCCCGACATTGCTCATTGAGCTTCTGAAGATATAATAAATTCTCTTCAAGCGATGAAGTGTCTAGAAATAACTGTACTGCCAACTTTAGGGACGAGATTTGGCACTCTATAGGAATGACTTCTTACATCTCGTAAACGAGTTGAAAAGGTGAGAAACTGGTTGCAGTCTTAACAAACTTTTGGTAGGACAATAATGCCGAGTACAACATCAAATGCCAATTTGAATTGGCTAAATTGATCGTTCGCTATAAAATAGTCTTAAGGGGCTTATTCACAGCTTCCACCTGACCATTCACTTGTGGGTAGTAGGGTGACGAATGTTCTTGCCTCAACCCAATATTTGATGTTAAATCAGACATCATTTTATTCTGAAAGTGACTTCTATTTTCAGTGACAATATCTCTCGGGACACCGAACCTTGCTATTATCTGGTTAAACAAAAAGAGAGTTGCTGTCTCGCCATCATCTTTAAACGTTGGCATAGCTTCGACCCACTCCATGAAGTAGTCTATTGCTATAGTGATATAACGATGCCCCCTTGCTGAAGGGGGGTTGCATGTAGTGTAATCAATCCCCCACTTGGTTAAGGAACCAACTGTGATGATGGGAAACATGGGAGCGGGGTGTGCTCTCATCTTCTGAGAGAATATCTGACATGGGTGTCACTTCTTAACTGATTCAACACAATCTTTGATTAATGTTGGCCAAAAGTAACTGGCTTGTAGAATATTTTGGGCTGTTGCCAACCCAGAAAAATGATTGCAACATGCTCCAGTGTAGCAATCATTAAGAACTATTTCCACTTCTTCATGAGTGAGACACCGACGGAGGATGCAATCTACACCTCGACGATACAGAGTGTCCTCGAGTATGAGATAGTTGTTGGGATGATGGCGTATACGATGAAGCTCATCATGAGAAGAATAGGTGGGGCACTTCAAAGTATGGAGATAGACTAGTATATCTCCATACCAGGGGTCCGAAGACATGATCAAAAACATGCATCATTTAATAGGCGACTCCTCGAGTATAACATCACCTGATTCGACCAAAAGTTCCGAGATGAGTTCCGTGAATACCAACGACTTTTTGGATTTCTCCAAAAATAAATCCAAGTCAAATTCTTGGAGGATGACTATCCATCTACTGATTTTTCTGCCGATTACATATTGTGTCAAAACGTATTGAAATGGATTCACAATGGCAATGATGGTGGTCTTGCGAAACAATATATTGTAATGTTCCTGACTTGGCTAGTCTAGGAAACACTGCTAATGTGTGTGTAGGCTCAAAGGTTTACAACATATAAATGATCATACAAATAATAAACGTGACAAAGGACTTCAAAGTTTGTATTATGATATCTCTTTGGATTACAAAATGGCCGAATGCAGCTGAATAAACTAACAATACTCGACTAGATCAACAGACAAAGGATTTTAGCCAGAATACAAATAAGCAACTGCAGCTGAATAAAATAACAACACTCGGCTAGATCAAAAGACAAAAGGATCTTAGCTGGAATACAAATAAGAAACTAAAAGATAATACCCAGAACATGGGAGCACTGTGAAATCAATGAAGAATGATGGAAGACCTGGATGATCTTCCTGGTGACCAAGGTGTGTCTTTCAACACCGAAATCAACCAACTGGCGTCTTCCTCCTGGAATACATTGAACTATCTCTCCTGAGATGCGCCTCTTCTTCTCAATGAAAAGTCATAATTTTCATAATGATAAATTAGGTTGCTGACCCTTCCTTTATAGCTTTCCAAAACCCTAAATCATGTTGAAACCCTAATTCACTGTTGACTTCCAAAACCCTAAATCACTGCTGAAACTCTAATTCACTGTTGACTTCCAAAACCCTAAATCACTGTTGAAACCCTAATTCACTGTTGACTTCTATTTTTAGATCATAATGACTTAAAATCACTTTTAACCCTTTTTAGCTCAATGCCACTTTCCAAATATAACACCTGTGACTGGAGTGACCTCTAGTAATCCTGTTTACCCCTCTTTGGCCCTGGCTATAGTCTAACGGGGTGGTTTATACCATTAAGCCTCCTCTCTAGAGCTCCTATTTGGAAATGGACATTACAGTACTCCCTTCCCAAAATTGCTTGTCCTCAAGCAATACCAGTCTAGGGTGCTGCAACACCTTCTCGCTCTCCCAAGTAGCATCCTCTACTGGAAGCCCTCTCCATCTGATCAAACATTCTCTGATGACCCTACTCCTTCGTTTCCTCTCCCGAAACTCCAAAACCTCCTCCAAAACTAACTCCAACTGTCCCTCCTCATCCAACGGGGGAAACTCCTCTGATGTGCTAATGAATTGTCCCACTACCTTTTTGAGGCAAGACACGTGGAACAGGTTATGAATCTTGCTCCCCTCTGGAAGCTCTAGCTCGTAAGAAACCTCACCTACTCGGCGCATGATCCTGTAAGGACCATAAAATATGGGCTTGAGCTTCTTGACCCCACTCTTCTTCAGATATGACTCTCTGTAGGGTTGGAGTCTCAAGAAAACCAAATCTCCAACCTCGAAGCTTCTCTCTATCCTGTGCCTGTCCACACTTATCTTCTGTCAGTTTTGCGCCATCTCCAGGTTCTCTTTCAACAATTTGAGAATCTCCTGAATCTCTATGATCCAATCCTTGGCCTTGGGAGCTCTGCTCTCCCTGAAGACCAATTCTACCAAAGTGGGAGCATCATATCTGTGCAATGCTCGAAAGGGTGTCATACCAATGGACATGTGGAAGGTGGTGTTGTAGCAATGTTCTCCTAAATGCAACCACTTTACCCATGTTCTCTGCTATCCTCCTACATAGTTCCTCAAATACCCTTCAACCCACTTGTTGACAATCTCGGCCTGCCCATTTGTCTGAGGGTGATAACTGGTGCTAGGTGTCAACTCTTTCCCCACCAACCGAAACAACTCTCTCCAAAATTTCCCTATGAACCGACTGTCCCTGTCACTGAAGATGTTCTTCGACAACCTATGAAGTCTGAAGACCTCCCTGAAGAAAAGCTCGGCTACCTGAACTACGTTGTACTCTGTCAGTATGGCATAAAAGTGAGCAAAATTGGTCAATCTGTCGACCACTACATAGATACAGTCCTTACCCTAGACCTTGGGTAGAACTATGATGAAGTCCATAGATATACTCTCCCATTTCTACTTTGTCGGTATGGCATAAAAGTGAGAAAAATTGGTCAATCTGTCGACCACTACATAGATACAGTCCTTACCCTAGACCTTGGGTAGAACTGTGATGAAGTCCATAAATATACTCTCCCATTTCTTCTCTGGAATGGGGAGTGGCTGAAGTAGCCCTACTTGAAGAGCATGCTTTGACTTGTTCTGCTGGCAAGTCACACACTCACTGACATGTCTCATAACATCTTGTTTGAGGCCCTTCCATGAGAACCTCTCTCTGATCAGTCTGTAGGTTTTGAAAAACCCCTGATGGCCTGCTAGAGGTGAATCATGAACTGCGGTGAGGATCTTCTTCTTAAGCCATGAATCTGGCACCAAGTAGATTCTATCCTTGTAAAATATGACATCGTCAATGACCCTATATTGTTCATCCTGTATCTTCCCATCCATCACCTCACAAGCGAACTTGTTCTTGGAATATTCCACTAACAAGTGGGATTTCCAATCTGCTGAAATCTCCATCAAAGAACATGCCGCAGGTCTCCTCGATAGTGCATCAACCACAATGTTCTTCTTCCCCTTGACATACTCTATGTCAAAGTTGAATTCCTGTACCTTCGTCACCCATTTCTGTTGGTTCTCACTGAGGTCCTTCTACTCAAGGAAATACTTCAAACTGTTGTGATCAGTCTTGACCACGAATTTGCTGCCCACCAAATGTTGTCTGAACTTGGTCAAGGCATGCATGATTGCCAACATTTCTTTGTCATAAATGGAGTACAACCTCTCAGTTTGACTAAGCTTCTAGCTCTCGAATACAATGGGGTGTCCTCCCTGCATCAAAACTGCACCGATCCCTTCGCCGGATGCATCACACTCTAGTACAAATGGAAAGGTGAAGTCTAGTAGTGCCAACACTGGAAGAGTGCCCATGACTTCCTTCATGTGATCAAAGGTTTCCTGTGATTTATTGGTCCATATGAAGGCCCCATGCTTGGTAATATTTGTCAGCGGTGCTCCAAGCTGAGAAAAACCCCGGACGAACCACCTGTAATAGCTGCACAGCCCGAAGAAGCTCCTCAATTCTGTCACATTCTTGGGCGTCAACCAATCTAGAATGGACTTGATCTTCTCTTGGTGCACTTGTACCCCCTGTGCACTGATGATGTGGCCTAAGTAAAGTAGCTCTGTCATACCAAACTCACACTTGGAATCTTTGGCATATAATGAATGTGCCTCCATGATGCTCAATACCTCATCCAGGTGCCTCATATTCTCTTGCCATGACCGGATATAGATCAAGCTATTGTCAAAGAAAACCAAGACTGATTTCCTTAGATGATCCCTGAATATATGGTTCATGAAAGAATGTAATGTAGCAGGTGCATTGGTTAGCCCAAATGGCATAACCAGGAACTCGAAGTGTCCAAAATGACATTGAAATTCCGTCTTCTCTATGTCCTGCTCTCGAATGCTGATCTGATGATATCCAGAGCATAGATCAATTTTTGAGAAGAAAAATGCTCCATGCAGTTCATCCATCAACTCGTCAATGCGTGGGATAAGGTACCAGTTATTGATGGTTTTCTTGTTCAAGGCTCGGTAATCAATGCACATCCTCATGGTTCCATCCTTCTTCAGAACTAAGACAACTGAAGAAGCAAATGGGCTGCTGCTCGGTCTGATGTGTCTCATCACCAACAATTCCTTGATTTCCTTCTCTATATCATCCTTGAACCTCCTAGGATGACAATAAGGGGGGGTGATCATAGGTTTCCCCCCCTCCTCCAACTCAATGGTGTGCTCAAACCCCTTATCAGCTGGTCTCCCTGGTGGAATTGCCTCAAAGACCTGTTGATGTCGTCCCAATAAATTCTTGATCTCTGTATGGTATTGTTGTCGACCTTCTGAATCCTTATGAGTAGTGATCAAGAATTCTGCGACATATGATACCTCCCCATGTCTAAATATCCTCTCCATCCTCTTGGCTGAAACTGTCCTAGGTGCTCCCGTCGACATACCTCTTATAACATCCTTCTTCCCATCCTGATCTTTGAATCCCATTTCCAAGGTTTGATAGTTGGTAGTGATTTTTCCCAAGGTAATCATCTACTGAACTCCTAACACCACATATGTGTTCGATAGGTCAAACACATAAAATGTGTCTCTCATTGTGTAGTTTCCTAACTTCATCTCTAAGTTTGGAACTCTATCTAGACACTCCACTGTGTGGCCATTTTCTACTGCAACATCAAACCCCTCAAAATCCTCTGTCTGAGGTGCCCGTCTCTATTGAAATAATGTAACTGCAAAGAGTATTCTTATTATTATTGATATATTATTCATAGGATCAATCCCCATTGTGGATTGACCATGTCGGTTATTGTAAAAGGATCAAATCCCCTTTTGCGGATTGGTCAAAAGACAATTGTAATAGGCAGAATAAGAAGTCAACCCCAACAGTTATTAAAGAGACCTAGAAATATAATAAAGGTGGGTTTACCCACCCAGTTTGAGAAGTCGGCCCTGCCAGTGAAGAGACACTTCACATGTGCCAAACTTGTATAAATAAAGGAGGCTAGCGCCTCACTTAGACATAACTAACTTGCTCAATTTGAGAGACAAGTTTTGATCTGTTACTGGAAAAGGAGAGAGAGAGTGGTGC
The DNA here is from genome assembly GCA_009831015.1 of Picea engelmannii. Lineage (NCBI taxonomy): Eukaryota > Viridiplantae > Streptophyta > Pinopsida > Pinales > Pinaceae > Picea > Picea engelmannii. The sequence goes on along the minus strand of ML786081.1, from coordinate 787,124 downwards.
ATATCTAGGAGAGGACTTTCTGTATTAGCATAAGAGATCTCTTGGCATTGTATTGGCTATCTATATTAAGGAAGTTTTGTTGGGTTTTCTTCCCCTAGAGGGTTTCCCAAGATAAATGCTGTGTCTCTTGTGATTATGTATTTCTCAGTGATCTTGGATTATGCTATTGTTATCTAATGAAATGAAAACATCTATAATAATGGCTTAAACATTAACATGGTATCAGAGCCAAGCTGAAGGAAGCATCTTTCACAAGAGAAAAACGTCACTGTTGTCGTACCTGCAAATTAGGGTTTTTTAAAAGAGAAGTTTTTCATCCCTAAAACTATCTAGAAAGTTGCGCCCTCCCCTAAGGATCAATTTGGCATCATCAACGCACCTTTTCAGTGGCTAGATCTCTCGGAAAGTGAAACCCTAGTTTTCACAAAGTACCAGAAAACCAGAAAACTAGAGTACCAGAAGTACCAGAAGTACCAAAAAACTAGAAGCACTAGTCCAGAAATCCACAGATCAAGTTTGAGGGGGCAAAAGTTGGATTTTCAGAAATCTGACTGCACCACCTAACTCGCCTCAGCTCAACGCATCTATCGCCTGGATCAGAATTTCAAAATTTGAAGTTTGAAAAATTAGGGTTTCCTCATAAAACCCTAAGTTGCAGTTGCAGTTGCAGTTTCAGAACCAGTTGCAGTTGCAGTTTCAGAACTAGTTGCAGCCGTAGAACCAGCTGCAATCACCCTTGAAGTTTTCTTAAGAGTTGGTAATGATTACCGCTGCTACCAGATGGAGCCACTACCTGCAAATGCTATCAGAGGTATGTACTCACATATGTTTAATGGTTAAACCCTAAAGAGTATCTGTAGGAGAAGGGATCTTTGGCCATAGATCCAGAAGGATCTCAAGAACCAACACATTCATAGGAATGATGCAACCCAGGTGTGATTATTCTAATGTGCATCTATTTTTCATGACATTATCTTGATCAGTGTTGCATGTTGAAGCCATGATCAAATTATTAGAGGGATTAAAAGTTGATCATAGATATTATCCTATAACCTAACCTTCTGTCAAGATAGCGTATTGTCTTAGTACAATAGACAGGTTGAAGAAAGCACTCATCACTTGAGTGAAAGAGACTTGGAAGAAAAGAAAGAACTCATTCTTGAGGACAAGGCTCCATGTTTGATTAATCAAGATTAAAAGGTACACATGACAACTTGATGACTATAGTTGAGAGAACCGTCGTCGTAAAGTATTATACTTGATAGCATGTGAGAATATAGAGGTAAATACTTTTCCCGATACAACTAAAACCTCCTCTACGAGAAACCTCATGTGTTAGTTCCAGGTTGCCATGGAAGAATGATTGGTCACAACACTATGAGAGTGTTGACCTCATTTCGTATTGTATTCCTTACCTTTAATCCTTGCTTCAGATAAATTATAAGTGATAGCTCTAAAGGAGTTACTATTATGATTGTTCGTGCTATTGCTTTATATTATTAGAAGGATATTATTATTGCTTGTTGTTTTGTTGACCTTGCTCCAGGTCACATGAAGAAGCTATAGAAAAGGTTGTAGAAGGCAATGTGTTAAAGGAAAAACCATAAATGAAGCAATCATCATTGGAAAAGAAGAAGGTGGCTTGCATAAGCTAAAGGGTCACTCAGAAGCTGCCATGACCCACACCATTAAAGAATCCATGTGAACCTTGGCATAGAAGATTAGCTCACATCAACTACAAGGCGGTACCATACATATGCAAAGTGGTGACAGGTTTACCAGAACTCAAAGGTGACCATGAAGGTGTATGCAATGGATGTGCACAAGGGAAGAACATCAAGAAACCGTTTTCGAAGAGGGACAACAAGACAGAAGGAGTCCTAGAACTCATTCATTCAGATATGTGTGGCCCAATTCCATCATCCTCCATTAGTGGGTATGTATACTATGTATCATTCATTGATGATTATTCTCATAAGACCTGGATACATTTGAAGTGTTCAGCAAGTTCAAGGAATTCAAAGCCTTGATAGAGAACCTGTTTGTAAGGAATATTAAGATACTCAGGTCAGATAATGGAGGAGAATATACCTCAAAAGAGTTCGTGAACTTCTGCAAAGATGTTGGGATCAAGATCCCCAACAAAATTGTGTAGCTGAATGGAAGAACATAACCATACTGGAAGCTGTGAATACTATGATCCATGATCAAGATCTTCCTATGTGCTTATGGCCATAAGCAACAATGGCAGCTGTTTATGTGCAGAACCGATTATCCCATAGTGCACTTGGGCTCAAGACACCAAAAGAGATTTTCACCGGAAAGAAGCCAAAGGTAAGCCATCTCAAAATATTTGGCTGTCTAGTGTTTATTCATATACTAAAGAAAAGAGAAACAAGCTGGACCCTTTAGGAAAGAAGGGAATATTTGTGGGATAATGTGAGGTCTCCAAGGCCTTCAGAATCTATATACCAGGTCAACATCACATTGAGATCAACAGGGATGTGACCTTTGATGAAGATGCAGTGCTCAAGAAATCTAAACTGCGCCAGCTTGAAGAGGTATATGAAGAGGAACCCGTAATCCCCAATACTGCAATGAGGGAGGTTCCCAGAGCTACAGAACCAGTGAGGGAAGTCATAACTTCCCTTGATGAGGAACTTCTAGAATACCATGATATAGTAGAAGTGCAAGAACCTCCTTAGATGATGATCCTCCATAAAAGAAAGCCATCTTGGGCTAGAGAGCTTATTCAAGATGGAGAGAAGTACGATGTTCCCAAAGGAACCACAAGACAGGTGAAAAGACCAAAGCCATTCTCCAGTTATACGGCTTTGATGTGTGACCTCCTAGAAGAGGAGCCTACCTGCTTTGAAGAAGCCATTCAAAGGAAATAATGGGAAAATGCCATGACAAAGGAATACCAATCCATAATGAAGAATGAAGTATGGGAAATAGTTCCCAGACCGAAGAATAAAGATGTGGTATTCTCCAGATGGATCTTCAAAATAAAATATGCTGCTGATGGAAGTATTGAGAAGTATAAAGCAATATTTATCTCTCGTGGCTTTTCCCAGAAGGAAGGCATTGATTATGAAGAGACATTTGCTCCTGTGGCCAGATACACTTCGATCAGGACCATCATTGCTCTTGCAGCTAAGATGAAGTGGAAGATGCACCAGATGGATGTGAAGACATCTTTCCTAAACGGTGTCATTGAAGAGGAAGTGTATATAGAGCAACCTCAAGGATTTGAGGTTGAAAACAAGAAGTCTCATGTTTGCAGATTGAAGAAATCCTTATATGGATTGAAGCAAGCTCCTAGAGCTTGGTATGGCCATATAGACAGTTTCTTGATGAACTTAGGCTTTACCAAGAGTAAAGCAGACTCAAATCTCTACTTCAAAATTGTGAACAATGAGCCAGTAATATTACTACTATATGTGGATGACTTATTCTTAACTGGAGAAGAAACGCTCATCACTGAATGTAAAAAGAGACTTGCCTCGAAATTTGAAATGAAAGACCTTGGCCTAATGCATTATTTCTTAGGTATTGAGGTATGGCAGAGTCTTGAGAGGATCTTTCTTAACCAAGGGAAGTATACGGTCGAAATCTTGAAGAGAATTGACATGTTGGAATGCAAGCCCATGTATACACCCATGGAAGTGAAGCTGAAGCTACTAGTCGATAGTTCATCAGAATTGATTGATGCCACACTGTACAAACAAATTATTGGATCACTGATGTGCCTGATGAACACCAGACCAGACATTTGTTTTTCTATGAACACCTTGAGTCAGTTTCTGGTAGAACCCAGATGTGTTCATCTAGTGGCTGCAAAACATGTGATGAGGTACCTTAAAGGTACAATAGATTATGGTCTCAGCTATGATGGAGATCATAATTTCACATTGAGTGGATATACTGATGCAAATTGGGAAGGAAGTGTTTCTGACAGGAAAATCACTTCAGGATGTTGTTTCAATTTGGGATCAGCTATGATCTTGTGGCAGAGTAGGAATCAATCGAGTATTTCTCTCAGCACAATGAAAGCATAATACATTGTTGCATGTTTTTCCAGCTGTGAAGCTATATGGCTTCGAAAGTTGCTGACCGACCTATTTGACTTAGATATGAGAGAAACCTTGATTCTATGTGACAACCAGAGCTACATAAAGATGACAGAGAATCCTGTATTCCACGACAGGTCGAAGCACATAGAGATCCGTTATCATTACATCCGTGACATGGTACAGAGAGGAGCCTTAAAGTTCCAGTACATTAGCACGGATGAACATGTTGCTGACGTGTTGACCAAGCCCCTATCTCATGTGAAGTTTGAGTACTTCTGAGATAAGCTTGGCATAGTCTGAAAGGACCTTCCTCGAAAGGGGGAGTAGCTACTGTGATGAGATATTCCCTACTTCCAACTTTATGGTTGTGACGTAAAGCAGGACATGTACCTTGCTTCTAACCCAGTTGTCAAACGTAAAGAAAGATGTGATGTTCCTTGCTTCTGACCTAGTTGTCAGACGTAAAGCAAGATGTGATGTTCCTTGCTTCTGACCTAGTTGTCAGACATAAAGCAAGATGAGATGTTCCTTGCTTCTGACCTAGTTGTCAGACGTAAAGCAAGATGAGATGTGTTCTTTGCTTCTGAGCAAGTTGTCAGACGTAAAACAAGATGAGATGTTCCTTGCTTCTGACCTAGTTGTCAGATGTAAATCAAGATGAGATGTTCCTTGCATCCGACCTGATGGTTGCGACGTAAAGCAAGATGATGTGTGACTAGTACTATGCTTCCGACTGTATAGTTGCGACGTAAAGCAAGTCTAGTTCCCTGCTTCCAACCTGATGGTTGTGATGTAAACCAGGATGTGTACCTTGCTTCCGACTTGATGGTTGTGACGTAAAGCAAGATGAAATGATGGGACTAGCACTGAGCTTCTGGATGGATAGCTGTGACGTAAAGCCAGTCTAGTATCCTGCTTCCGATCGGATGGTTGTGACATAAAGCAGGATGAGTATCTTGCTTCCAGCTTGAGTGATGTGACGTAAAGAAAAATGATGAGATGAGACTAGTACTGTGCTTCCAGCTTGATAGCTGTGACATAAAGCTAGTCTAGTATCTTGCTTCCAGCTTGAGTGCTGTGACGTAAATCAAGACATTGAGATGAGACAAGTATTTAGCTTCTAGCTTGACAACTGTGACGTAAAGCCAGTCTTGTATTATGATGAGCCAGCCTTGTGCTGTGATGATGGTGATGTATCAGTCTTTATACTAATACATATTGATGCAGATGATGATGGCATTCCTTTGAGAATGACGATGCTGCCGATGAAGAAAACTTCTGATGATTTATAGATACACCAGCCAAGATGATATTGATGAAGCTGTCCTCCCACTTGATGCTGTTGATGATGCTGTCCTCTCTCTCTCGCATGATGCCGCTGAAGAATACCCTTCTTGTTAAGGGGGAGTGTTGAAATAATGTAACTGCAAAGAGTATTCTTATTATTATTGATATATTATTCATAGGATCAATCCCCATTGTGGATTGATCATGTCGGTTATTGTAAAAGGACAAAATACCCTTTTGTGGATTGGTCAAACGACAATTGTAATAGGAAGAATAAGAAGTCGGCCCCAAAAATTATTAAAGAGACCCAGAAATATAATAAAGGTGGTTTTACCCACCCAGTTGCAGAAGTCGGCCCTGCCAGTGAAGAGACACTTCACACGTGCCAGACTTGTATAAATAAAGGAGGCTAGCACCTCACTTAGACACAACTAACTTGCTCAGTTTGAGAGACAAGTTATGATCTGTTACTGACAAAGTAGAGAAAGAGTGGCACATATCTAGGAGAGGACTTTCTATATTAGCATAAGAGATCTCTTGGCATTGTATTGACTATCTATATTAAGGAATTTTTGCTGGGTTTTCTTCCCCTAGAGGGTTTCCCAGGATAAATGCTGTGTCTTTTGTGATTGTGTATTTCTCAGTGATCTTGGAATATGCTATTGTTATCTAATGAAATGCAAACATCTATAATAATGGCTTAAACATTAATAGTCTCAATACTAGTGAAGCATCGATGAAGTTGTGGGTGGCCCCACCATCTATCAGGGTGATTACCCATTGCCCCTGAATATTCCCTCTGATACAGAGGGTATCATACCTGGGAACATCAAAAAGGGTTGCTATGCCACCTCCCTTTGCTGGTTTCCTCCTATTAGCCTGTTCTGGCAATTGTGGGACTACTGGAGGATGGGATCCTGCTGGTGTCGGTGGTCTATGGGGAGGCTACTCCTCTGCTGGTGCTGACTCCTCCTCTGAACTAGTGGATCTACTATCCTTATCCTCCACCTCACTGTCCACGCTGTCTGCTTCTACCTCAATATAATGAATCTCTCCCTTGTCCATGCACCTGTGGCCTGGGACCAAAGGATATCTACAGCTGAAGAAAAGATTCTTTCTCATAAGCTCTCACCTAGTCTCATCATCCAACTTCTCTTTGACCTTCCATTCTCTCTGGAATGGCTTCCTGTCTCGATCCCTCTGGGGCACAAATGGTTTGGAGAAATTTTTAGTCTTTGGCACCGAATCTGCCAGATATCGAGTGTGAAGGATGGCATCCTACAAAGTGGGAGGCCTGTATGCCTTCACCCATCCTCTCAAAGGCTCTGTGAGTCCTTCTGTGAATAACATGATTAACCTAGGCTCTCATATATCTGTCACTACCACGGCTACCCTCTGAAACTCTATGATGAAAACCTCTGCTGTTCCAGTTTGTCTCAACTAGGCTAGATCCCTGAAGTGTATCTCAGGATCCTTCCTGTCAAACCTATCCATGAGCCTATCTGTAAACTCCCTATAGGAGGTGATGTGACTGTGACCCAATGTCACCAGTCCATGATACCAGCACTCGTGTGCCTCACCCTCCAAGTGCAAGGTTGAGAAACTGATGGCCTCTGTCTTGGTCATATGGTTGAGATTGTAATACGTGTCTAGCTTCTGTACCCAAGCTTTGGCGGTGTATTTGGACGATCCGTCGAAAGAAGGGATGGTGAGTTTCCCAACTTTTCGGATGAAATCAAGGTTATGCCCCTACTGTTGTTGTGGTCCTCCCCTCTATGGCTCTTTGGGCGGTTCCTAAGTCTGAGTCCACAGTACTTGACTAAGGTCATGTCCTGATGGAAGTCATGACCCAATGCTGCGTACTCCCTCCTATACTCTACAATGTCATCGACATGAGTAGGTGGCCTCTGTGATATCAGTGGCGGTGCTACTAATGGGGGTGCCCTATGGAAACTGGGAAAGAAGGGTCTGGGAATCCTACTCACAGAGGTGTATGCACGAGAGGGTGACTGGGGTCTATTGCCTGCTTCCGAGTTCCCCTATGCTGCATGCAGGAATTGTGTATCTGGGGTGCCCACTCTAGTCATTCTAGCAACCACCTGTGCCAAGGACTGAGACATGGTCCATTGACTAGCTAACATATCATTGATAACTTGCATGGAATCTTCCTCTGGATCTATAGGGGCCTTTCCACTGCCCTCTGGTCGCTCATATCTATCTCCTAGCATCCTCTTTGCCTCACACTCAACCTCACACTCTACCCTTCTCTATGCTTCTCTTTGTGCCTCTTCCTCTTCCTCTGAGCTAGGAGGAAAAGGGGGAAAATCAGACCTATGCCTTCTTTCTTGATGCCTGTTGTAAGTGAAATATTCATCACCTACGTGTTCACGGCCCTTTGGGTCTTCTTCTACACTCATTATCTTTAGTCACAGGTTGGCAGGACTAAAGCTCTGATACCACTGTAATGTTCCTGAATTGGCTAGTCTAGGAAATGCTGCTAATGTGTGTGTAGGCTTAAAGGTTTACAACATATAAATGATCATACAAATAATAAACACGACAAAGGAATACAAAGTTTGTATTATGATATCTCTGTGGATTACAAAATGGCCGAATGCAGCTGAATAAACTGACAATACTTGACTAGATCAACAGACAAAAGATCTTAGTTGGAATACAAATAAGCAACCGCGACTGACTAAAATAACAACACTCGGGTAGATAAAAAGACAAAATGATCTTATCAAGAATACAAATAAGCAACTAAAAGATAATACCTAGAATATGGGAGCACTGCAGAATAAATGAAGAATGATGGAATACCTAGATGATCTTCCCGGTGACTAGGGTGTGTCTTTCAACACCGAAATCAGCCAACTGGTGTCTTCCTCTTGGAATACACCGAACTATCTCTCCTAAGATGCACCTCTTATCCTCAATGACAAGTCATAATCTACATAATGATGAATTAGGTCGCTGACCTTTGCTTTATAGCTTTCCAAAACCCTAAATCATGCTGAAAATGTTGGGTATGTGTTATATTCTTTGCATGAGTAGTAGTGTCTGAGCGTATGCACCAAGTGCGTAGGGGGGTGGAGCCCCCCTGGATTTTTTTTTTCTTCCTCAGGAAATGTGACACCTACCTCGGGAAACATGTCATGTATTTAGGTGGTTTTTTCGGCACATGGTTTTTGCTAATGGTTTTCTATTTCTGATTAAGGAATTAGGGTTTTGGACTAATCCAGGTCATTGGGTTAGGGTTTTGGATGCCGCTGGCTCCTATATGTATATTGTATTGTAAACAATGTAACACAATGTATGAATATAATATATGCTGGTTTTCCCAGTTTGGGTTTCTAGGGGAAAAATCTCTGTGTAATGTTTTCATTTGTCATTGTATATTTTCTATTCTTTTCTGAATATCTATTTACAGTAGACATTATACAAGGTTATAATTTACATTTGGTATCAGAACTTTATTTGCTTTAGGGGGATGCCTTTGTCATCAAGGGTTTGGCTCAGGACTGTGATACGCCTTGTTACAGTGGGAGATCTGAGGTATTGTTTTTCAGGTGAAAAGAAATGGCAATAAATTCGAAGATGGAGATCGAGAAGTTTAATGGGAAAATATTTGAGCTGTGGAAGCTCAAGATGGAAGATATTTTGGTGGACAGAGATCAATGGATCATGGTAGATCCAGGTACTACACCTACAGGAACTTCTGTAGATGATTGGAAAAAGATGGATCGAAAGGCAAAGAGGACAATTTGACTGTGTCTCTCCGATTCACTATTACTGAATGTGTGTGAGGAAGCTACAACCAAGGATTTATGGGAAAAGTTGGGGAAGTTGTATCAGTCTAAGTCCCTGGTAAATAAACTGTTCCTGAGAAAGAAGCTGTATAACTTGAGGATGAGAGATGGAGACTTGGTGGCAGAGCATTTGAATGCCTTCAATACTATGGTAAGTCAGTTAGTATCTATTGATATTAAAATTTCAGATGAAGATAAATGTATCAGTTTGTTGTGTTCTTTACCAGACTCGTGGGATAGTCTGGTTGTGGCCATAGGTAGTGATACAACTTCTTTGAAGTTTGAAGAAGTGGTCTTGTCCTTGTTGTCAGAGGAGATGAGATGAAAGAATATGGAAGGACATAGCACAAACGCATTATTTGCAAGAGGACATTCCCAGGAAAGAAATAGATCTAATTTCTCAATTGGGAGATCTAAGTCTAAGGGTAGATACAAATCTCCTGGAAATTTTGTAAGGGTATGTTGGAGTTGTGGAAAAGAAGGGCACTACAAGAAGCAGTGTAGATCCAAAGTTGAGAAAAAGAAGGGATCTGAAGAATCTTTTCTACAGAAGAAAAGACCTCCAAGGAAGAAGGAGGGGATGTGTACTTGGCCTCTTCAAGCACACATGCAGATCATGAGGCATGGTTGATTGACTCAGGTGCATCTTTTCATATGACTCCCCACAGGGAGCAATTATGCAAATATGAAAAGTATGATGGAGGTAATGTTTTCTTAGGTAATGATTCGAAAACCAGAATCATAGGAAGAGGAAGGGTCAAGTTGAGACTCATAGATGGAAGGATTAGAACACTGCCTGGTGTTCTACACATCCTAGGTATGGCCAGAAATTTGATTTCTGTAAGAAAAATGGAAGATGCAGGGGTAAAAACAATTTTTGAAAAGGGAACTTGCAGGATGGTTCGAGGAACAATGGTGTTGATGAAGGGAGTTCAGTTTGGAACTCTGTATAAGCTACTAAGAATCACTATTAGTGATGGGTGTAATAGTTCCATTATTATTGATATTGGATTTGAAGAAGAAATAAATCCTACAGTCTCTGGAGAAAAGGTTATGCTGTGGCATCAAAGATTGGGGCATATCGGAGAGAAGGGTCTTCGACTACTACACGGTAAAGGTATGGTTGAAGGTATGTCTAACTACTCTCTGGATTTTGATTTCTATGAACATTGTCTATATGGGAAGCATAATTGGGTAAGGTTCCCCTCTGGTGCAACGAGGGCAGAAGGAATTTTACAACTAGTTCACAGTGATGTTTTTGGACCTGTGTCGGTCCCATTATTGGGAAAATCTGTGTACTATGTCTCATTTATAGATGACTTCTCGAGGAAAACTTGGATATATTTCCTCAGAAAGAAATCTGAAGTCTTTGACAGGTTTAAAGAGTTTAAGGCTCTTGTTGAGAATCAAATAGAGAAAATAATTAAGGTGCTAAGAACAGATAATGGTGGAGAGTTCTGCGGGAATGAATTTGAAGAATTCTGTAAGAAATGTGGTATAGAAAGGCATAAGACTACTCCATATACACCTCAGCAGAATGGAGTTGCAGAAAGGATGAACATGACGCTGATGGAAAAAGCAAGGTGCATGCTCAATGGGTTCGGGTTAGGGAAAGAATTCTGGGCAGAGGCAGTGGGTACTGTATATTATCTAGTCAACAGATCATCTTCATCAGCGTTGGGTGACACGACTCTACAAGAGGTATGGAATGGTAAGGAACCTTCTCTCACACATCTTAAGGTATTTGTCTGCGATGCATATGTTCATGTTCCAAAGGAAAACAAGAGTAAGCTGGATAAGAAGGATGAAAAATTTATCTTTATTGGATATAAAGATGGTCTCAAAGGTTATAAGCTTTGGAACCCAGAAACTAAGAAGGTAGTGTATAGCCGAGATGTGGTATTTAGAGAAATGAAGGATGTTGTTA
>ML786081.1:764647-775972 GCA_009831015.1 Picea engelmannii | reverse complement strand
TGAAGGATGTTGTTAAACAGGAAGTCCTACCAAGTAAGGAAGAACCAGAGAAGATAGAGTTTGATTTAAAGGATGATGAAGCAGACTCTACAGAAGAACATGAATCAGAAGAAGAAGATCCTCATACTCCAGTATTGAGGAGACCGGATCAAGAAACAAGGATACCAGAAAGGTATAGTCCATCTGGTTTTCATTCAAATTTTGTTTTTTCTATTACTGATGATGATCCTAGAACTGTCATGGAGGTAGTGGATTCAGAGGATGGAAATCTGTGGAAAAGGGCCATGGAAGAAGAAATGGCATCTTTGGATAAGAATGAGGCTTGGGATCTAGTGGAGTTGCCAACTGGAAGAAGCCCCATTGGCAACAAATGGGTATTTAAAAAGAAGCTGAATGCAGAAGGAAAAGTGGAGAAATACAAAGCTCGGTTAGTAACAAAGGGTTATTCCCAGGTTGAGGGAATTGATTTTGGTGAGATTTTTTCTCCTGTTTCCAAGTTAACCTCTATAAGATTTCTATTATCTGTTGCTGTTGCATTTGATTTTGAAGTAGAATAGATGGATGTAAAGACAACATTCCTGCATGGGGATCTGGAAGAAGAAATCTTTATGAAGCAACCATAAGTTTATGCTGTGAAAGGAAAGAAGGAGCTAGTATGCAAGATGAAAAAGTCCCTGTATGGTTTAAAACAATCACCAAGGATGTGGTATCAAAAATTTGATACTTATATGCTGGGACTTGGTTTCACAAGAAGAAAAGAGGATAGCTGTGTGTATTCTAAATTAATTGGTGATCATTTGATTTATTTGGTGTTGTATGTGGATGACATGTTGCTAATAGGAAACACCAAGGAGATTATCCAGGATGTGAAAACTCAGTTGTCCTCTAAATTCGACATGAAGGATCTTGGTGCTTCAAATTTCATTTTGGGCATGGAAATTAAAATAGATAGAAAAAGGAGGAAACTCTGGTTAAATCAGAGAAAATATGTCAAGACAATATTGCAGAGGTTTGATATGTAGGAATGTAAACCGGTCAAGGTTCCTATTCCTGTTGGTGTAAAGTTATCTGCGGATCAGTGTCCCAAGACACATGAAGAAGAAGAGGACATGTCTCATGTTCCATATGCGAGTGCAGTTGGCAGTTTGATGTATGCAATGGTATGTACTAGACTGGACATTGCACATGCAGTGGGAGTTTTGAGCAGGTATATGTCAAAACCAGGGAAGGAGCATTGGACAACAGTAAAAAGGGTTTTCATGTATTTGTGTGGCACTGCTAGCTATGGATTGTGCTACGAAGGAAGACCAGGATTGGATAGAGTGGTAGATATACATGGGTTTGTGGATGGAGATTGGGCTGGAGACTTGGATCGTAGGAGATCTACAAGTAGGTATGTGTTTAATCTGTTTGGAGGAGCAATAAGTTGGATGAGAAAAAGACAGGCTGTAGTGGCACTTTCAACTACAGAATCTGAATACATGGCATCCACTCATGCAAGTAAGGAAGCAGTATGGTTACAAAGATTGTGTTCATGTATTGGGTTGGTACAACAAACTGTAAGGATAGAGTGCGACAGTCAGAGTGCAATTTTTCTGGTGAAGAACCCTGCTTATCATTCAAAGACAAAGCACATTGATGTTTAATATCACTTTGTGAGAGACATGATTGAAGAAAAGAAAGTATCATTGATGAAGGTGGACACTTTGAAGAATGTTTCAGACTCATTAACAAAATCTGTGAGCACTGAGAATTTCTCTTGGTGTAGAGGATCCATGGGTATTGCTGCCCTGGATTTTTGACTATGTAACCCTGTAACCCCCTTTGTGCAAAGAAAACAACAAGTGGGAGAATGTTGGGTATGTGTTATATTCTTTGCACAAGTAGTAGTGTCTGAGCGTATGCGCTAGGCACGCAGGGGGGTTAGAGAGGGGCGGAGCCCCCCATGCGGGGGTCTAGAGGCAGCGCCCCTGGAATTTTTTTTGCCTCGGGAAACATGACACCTACCTCGGGAAACATGTCATGTATTTAGGTGGTTTTTTCGGCACATGGTTTTTGCCGATGGTTTTCTATTTCCGGTTAAGGAATTAAGGTTTTCGAATAATCCAGGTCATTGGGTTAGGGTTTTGTATGCCACTGGATCCTATATGTATATTGTATTGTAAACAATGTAACACAATGTATGAATATAATATATGTTGGTTTTCCTGGTTTGGGTTTCCAGGGGAAAAATTTCTGTGGAATGTTTGCATTTTCCATTGTATCTTTTCTATTCTTTTCTGAATATCTATTTACAATAGACATTGTAAAAGGTTAGAATTTACAGAAACCCTAATTCACTGTTGACTTCCAAAACCCTAAATCACTGTTGAAACCCTAATTCATTGTTGACTTATATTTTTAGCTCATACTGACTTAAAAGAACTTTTAACTCTTTTTAGCTCAATGTCACTTTACAAATATAACACCTGTGACTGGAGTGACCTCTAGTAACCCTGTTTAACCCTCTTTGGCCCTGGCTATAGTCTAACGGGGCAGTTTAGAACATTAAGCCTCCTCTCTGGAGCTCTTATTTGGAAAGGGACATTACATATATAATGACGGAAGCATTGGACAACATGAACTACTGCCAATGCAAGTTTTTCAATGTGGGAATAATTGAGGTCTCATCCAACCAAGCCTTGGTTCAGGTAATAAATCACGTATTCTTCGAGAAAATCATCCTCCTGAACCAAGACCATACTGATGGTCGACTCCACAATGACCAAGTACAACAAGAAATATTTATTATAATTGGGTGGCCGAAGCAGAGGGGCAGACGTGAGGGCGCATTTCAATGCTTCGGAAGATCACCGAGTGGCTTCATCCCAATGAAAAGGAATGTCCTTCTTCAGTAAACGCATGAAGCCCTTTGTGATCTTAGCATAGTTTGTAATGAAACACCGTAAAAAGTTCACTTTTCCCTGTAAACTCTGAAGCTGAGGGACTGTACATGGGGGAGGCAACTAAAATATTGCCTCAACCTTTAGAGGATCGACCATGATCCCTGTTGTTGAAACTATGAAACCTAGCAGATGACTCGACATTACACAAAAACTGCATTTGTTTGGATTCAAGCGAATCTGGTAGTTGCGACATCGCTCAAAGATAAGTCAGAGGTGTGTGGGATGATCAGCTCTCTTACGAGATCATGATGATAAATCATCTAGATAAGCCTCGACTATGTGTTTGAGATCGTGGACTATTGGCCCTTGATCAAGTTTTGAGGATTCTTTGTCATGTTTGACCTATTTTGGGACTTCAACAGGCTATCAAAGGAAAAGCGTAGGATGAAACAAAGATTATGGGATCTCGGCCCCTTTTAGGGCCCTTTTTGGGATTTGGGATTATGTAACGGGTATGGGAATGTCGGCCCATGGGTTCACCCATGATTAGGCCTATTTTGTATGTATAAATAGAAGGCTAGGCAATGTAAGAAAAGAGGTAGTTGCAAGTTGGCTAAGTGCTAGAGTTGGATCTGTGTGATCAAGAGTTGTAAGTGCTTTGGTGCATACTATGTGAAACTTTCAGAGCTAAGTGCAAGTCATTGTAAGAGACTATGGTAGGCTTCGTGCTTAGATCTACTCGAGGAAGGGGGATCCAGCGAGTTGCACAGATCTTCTTTCCTCTGTGGAGTAGGGTTTTTGCAACTCTGTGCATGTAATCGATTGAAGAAGCTAATAAAGAAGACACAGAGTTGGTGGATGTATCCCCAGGGTGGGGGTGAACCACATACATGCTGTGTTTCTCTTCTTTGTGTGATGTATTGATGTGATTATGTGTTTATTTTCTTAGTACTTTAATATAGATAAACAATTTGTTGATGCTTAGTGCTTAATGGATGGATGTTAGATCTGACTTATATACATGTGCTTAGTGCTTGAATCTGCTATATCTGATCTGTTTCATCGTGATAAGTTCTTTTAGATGTTCGATTTGTTTGAATACTACAATGCTCTATAATTAGGGTTTATTGCGTTGTAACTGAGACTTAATCTTGATGAATGTTAACTACTGAGTGCTTTGTTAAGTATAGAATCATAGATCTGTGTCCCAGCTAAGGTTGCAGACACCTAAGTCCTGTGACCACCCTACCTCTACCTTGGGTGAGAATTCATCTACTTCGTAGGTGTTGCCAAAAGGTCCGGTAGTTAGGGTTTTTTTGGTGCATTGTTGTAGCATTGAACCCTGGGTTTGCCCCTATGCCAACAAATGGTTCCATTGCCGGGAACTGAAATTGTGATTGCTGGGAATTGAGGAAAAATAATCTTTTTGCGAAGATCTAACCTGAAACCGTGAAAGCTCTGTGCGTAGATCTGTCACTCTAGTGCGCAGTATTCTAGTCGATCTGTGAAGCTCTATGCTAAGAAAAAAAGCTCCATCTAAATAAAAGAGGTAAGATCTGCAAGATCTGTGCTCTGATAGAGGTAAGAATAGTAAAAAGTTTTAGATCTTGAAGCTTTGTGCTCTGATGAAGATAAGATTAGTGGATTTTTTTTTTCTAAAGTATGGATCTAGGTATGTTTGATGAGATTTGTCCTAGATTGAAAACTAGGGCACTGATAGATGAAATAAGATTTGGTATGATTAGATATGATAAGAATAGTGAAAGATATGTTATACCTATGCATAGAGAGAATGCTTGGACTAACAAATGGATGCATGATCCTAGAAATAATTTTTTGCAGGTTAGATTCTATGATCCTAGTGCACAGTATAGGAAAGGTTGGGGATCATTTAAGAGAAAGAGAGGATTAACTCTTTGTTATAGTTGCAGAAAACTGGGACATTTGACTAAAGAATGCCCTGGTAGAAGACCTAGTTGCCTCTGTTGCAAAGCTATGGACCATGAAGTTTTGGATTTCCCTAGAATGATTGCTACGATTGAAAGGATGAATATGAGACCAGAAGACCACGATAAAGATCAAGCAACTGAGATTATGGTAGAACCCCAGAAAGAATCAGAAAAAATATTACTACAGATGAAAGAAACCTTGAATGACCACCGACATGTCAACTTATCAGAGATATTCAAAGAAAAAGAATGCATTGAATTAAGAATATGAGACTTTGACATTAACTGTGTTCTGGATGAGGAAACACAAGTGAATATCATGATAGAAAGAACTTGGGAAATTATAGGAAAACCTACTATGACTCCTTCATTAGGAGGAATAGGATTATTCAAAGGAAAGCTGATAACCCTATGTGGAATACTTACCCAGACATCTATGAATTCCAATGGAACTTCGACAGAGGAAGAATTTGAAGTTGTCAAATTTATTGAAAACAACACTCCATTTGTTATGTTACTAGGAAAACCTTGGATTGAAGGAGATCAGGCCAGAAGAAAAGAAGAAGAAATATTAGAGCATAATAAACAAGAGTTAAAATATTTCATGACTAGGAGGATCACACACTTGATTGAAGAACATGAGAACCGAGAAAATCTATTTAAGAACAGAGACTTGGATGTTGAAGTAGGAAGAACACTAGAAGATTCGAAAAAGAATGAAGTACCTGTTTCAGATATAGATGAAGTATTACCCCTGATTTCTAAGAAGGAATCTCACCAACGCGAAGTTACTCTGCCAAAAGAAGACACGAATATGAATGGAAAAAGGAATTCCGAGATGAAGCTCACCGGAAAGAAGGCTAGAAAACTAAGTAAGAAGAGAGCTAAGATAAAAAAGTTACAGAAGGTTCAGAAGGGAACTTTGCAGAAGGAAAATTTGTACAATTGGAACTTCGCTAGGATATCAGAATTGCGTCATGGCGAAGCAATATATCCATTGGGCACAGTATAACCATTAGATCGACGACCCGAATGGGTAGAAAGGAATTTATGATTAGAAATTTCACCACCAGACCATTGGGACCCCGCCATAATGGACAGAACCGAGTTAATGAAGGCTTCTCACCCGTTGCTAAGTTGTCTATTTATCCCGTCACCCCATGCAACGAGAACACTTTTTCTAACCATGAATATGAGTTTGCAGACTAGTTTATTTCACACTATGATCATCACGTTATCACCATCCATCCTATGCATTAAGCAGTTACCCTTCAAACCCGAGATATTCAACCACGAGCGTGCATGTCAGATGAGCTTAGCGATGTAGAGATAATTGTCGAAGAAGTTCTCATTGACCTAATGACTGAAAGAGTAATGGCTGAAAGAGAAATGTATGAAAGTATTCAAGCGTCATCGACGAGAGGACTGCAAGCCTCTCAGTTGACTGCTCGCAGAGCCAGATCATCCTGACCATCAATAGAAAAGAGAACCAAACACATAGATGACCTAGAAAATGCGAAGCTGATCCCGTCCATATTTCCCAATTGCATCCCACCTCTGGCCAGCGCGGTGAGTCAAGATAACTTGCCAAGAGATTTTGAGTACTCCATGATTACTACGTACCTCTCGAAGGGGATACCGACAGTTCGAGTGCAGTATGACAAGATCACAGCGTTGAATTTCAATGAATTCAACCTCAGAGATCGCAAGAACTACAATATGTTCACCTCATATAAATACCTGACCAGGATGAAGGGGAATAACTCAAAGATAATCCCCCATCCGTGGACGATGAAACTCGCACAGTCCACTCTATTAAATGTCATGAAGATCCCACACTTTGGAAGGAACTAGGAAGTGAATACCTGTGTCAAGCTATTACTTTTATGTTACCATGGAGGTTACTTATGTCTAGACCGCTAGATTACAATCGATCCGATGTTGATCCATAGGATCACGAGATTAAGTATGCAAGGACCCGACCCACATGAGTTCTATTCAAGAAAAGCCACAGATTGCATGCTAGCACATAAGATCAAGGATACATACGACGATGTTTAAAAGGGAACGCAAGGCTACAAGGTAGCCTCCATCCTGAATGGCACAGTGCACCTAGCCTTCCAACTAATAGCCAGAAAGTTAGTAAGGAATAAAAAACCTACGCAGGTCATAGGATTTTTCGTTGACCTCACAGGGAAGTGCGTGGAAGGCCTACAGATGAACTGGGTGAAGTACCTAGTTAATCAGCGGGAACTAGACTTCCGCAAAGCATAGGATCAGGGCTTCAAGTTTCACTTTAGCTGGCTCTTGATCCTCATCGCCTTTGTTTCCTGGGAGATGCTGGAAGGTGAGACCTTCCCAGATATTGAACCATTCAAGCTACTTGTTGCGAAGTTCACTACACTATGGTACTTGAGTGATATGAACAAACAGTGACAGTCGAACGCTGTTTTCCATACATATTACTTTCAACTGAAGAGAGCCATCGAAGTTGAACCTCGCATGACTCCGAACACCCTATAGAGGTTCCGACCCCTGATGAAGTTCTGCGCAGATCGACAATTCATCTACATAACAACACGAGCCGATGAACATAAGGAGCAGCTTCAATCATACTACAAGCTCACAGAAGAAGACCTGGAGGAGATCACTATGGACTAGTCCACATACCTCCTTATCCCGCAAACTCTGTAGAGATTTCTAACCCTGACAACCCAGAGACCACACATAAAGAACATAATACACCCGGGTCCAACATAATGAAGAAGACTGAAGAGGTCCAAGAATTAAGTAGTGCCTCAAGAAAGACTGCTTCAGTATCACCTGACCGAGGGGGTGATGACGAAGTAGAAGAACTAAATGACAAAGAAGATGAACATAAACCAGGTGAATTAACACCGCCCAGATACGTGGTTTCTCCCTTGAAATGTTCTTCCCAGAATAAATTGAAAGCCAGCGTGACCAAGATGAAGACTGTGCTTACTGCCGATGATTTTGACTTCATCATAACAACTCTCAACGACGCTTCGCTGGAAATCGTGAAGAAGAAAAAATCTAAGCAGGAGGAAATGTACGAAAGGATTGAGGTCAAACTTTGAGGGGTACAATAGGCCCTTTCATCCATCCACATAGTCTCCACTATGCCCCTGCCATAAGGAGAACCAGAGTTGGGAGATGAGCCAACCCAACTCCACCGACTAGCTGATGAGGTTGAAGCTTGCCTTTGTCGTGCTCAAGAAGAAACAAAACAAGCCACCCAAGCCTTGAAGCAAGTGCAAGGCATACTCGTAGAACAACGCAGAGTTGCAGAGTAGGAGAAGGTTGCTCTCTAGGAAATTTTTGAAGAATATAAAGTACAGATGCAACAAGAAAGAGAACAATTGCTCGTAGAGAAAATTGAAGTGAAGGAAGCAGTCAACAGAGCACTCCGCTCTCTGACAGGCTTAGAGATATAAGAAGAAGACTGAGTCACACATCAAGTAGAGTAGCTCGTAGAAGCTATCCAATAGGTACAACAAGGAATCATAGACTTAGAGCTCTGCACAGTTTCCAACACCCCGCAGGATGTGAGGGACCAAAGAGAAGCAACTACTCGAAGTGCAGCTGAGAGAATAAAATCCCTTACCATGGAATGTAAGAAAATCACTGATCGCAGTGCCTAGAACTATGAGAAAATCACTGAGAATACAGAACTGAAGGCACTAGAGTCGCAACTCCAAGAGGTGAAGTATCAGGCATAAACAATACAGGCGCAGTTGAAGCCCCTATTAGTTGTGGAAAGAATGAAGCGATCCTAGGAGCAACGCATTGCCCAGCAGGAGGTCGACACTATTCAAAGCAAAGTTATGGAAGTAACTCAGAGACTTAAACCTGTATAGGATAAGGCTTATCAACTATTCACAGAGATCGAAGGCTGAGGAGCAGAACTGGAGCAAGTCGTCACTGCAGCTGAACAACTCCTAGAGGGACTTGTCAATGAAGCAGTCATACAAGAGTTTTCTAAACAAGACACCGTGGCACAACAACAAGTCGAAGCAGCTCGAGCCAATCTCAAGGCTTTTGAAGAAGAACTTGTCAGATCAGAGTGACTCAGGATGAGTCACATGTGAGTGTTGTGGGCCTGTTGGCCCTTGACCAAGTTTTGAGGATTCTTGGTCATGTTTGACCTATTTTGAGACTTCGACAGACTATCGAAGGTGGAGCGCATGACGAAAGGAATATCGTGGGATCTCGGCCCCTTTTAGGGCCCTTTTTGGGATTTGAGATTATGTAACGGGTATGGGAATGTCGGCCCATGGGTTCACCCATGATTAGGCCTATTTTGTATGTATAAATAGAAGCCTAGGCAATGTAAGAAAATGGGCAGTTGCAAGTTGGCTAAGTGATAGAGTTGGATCTGTGTGATCAAGAGTTGTAAGTTCTTTGGTGCATACTATGTGAAACTTTTAGAGATAAGTGCAAGTCATTGTAAGAGACCATGGAAGGCTGCATGCTTAGATCTACTTGAGTAAGTAGGATCTAGCAAGATGCACAAATATCCTATCCTCTTTGGAGTAGGGTTTTTGAGGCTCTATGCATGTAACTGATTGAAGAAGCTAATAAAGAAGACAAAGAGTTGGTGGACATAACCCCAGGGTGGGGGTGAACCACGTACATGTTGTGTTGCTCTGCTTTGTGCGATGTATTGATGTGATTATGTGTTTATTTTCTTAGTGATTTAATATAGATAAACAATCTGTTGATGCTTAGTGCTTAATGGATGGATGTTAGATCTGAATTATATACATGTTCTTAGTGCTTGAATTTGCTAGATCTGATCTGTTTTGTCGTGCTAAGTGCTGTTAGACGCTCGATCTGGTTGAATACTATGATGCTCTGTAATTAGGGTTTACTGCACTGTAACTAAGACTAAATCTTGATGAATGTTAACTGCTGAGTGCTATCTTAAGTGTAGAATCACATATCTGTGTCCCAACTAAGGTTGCAGACACTTGAGTCCTGCGACCACCCCTGCCTCTACCTTGGGTGAGACTTTATCTACTTCGCAGGTGTTGTCAAAAGGGTCGATATTTAGGATTTTGTTGGTGCACTGTTGTAGCATTGAACCCTGGGTCTGCCTTTGTGCCAACACCCACTGAAAAGTAGCTCCAACATTTTTCAGACCAAAAGACATCTTCCGATAAGAGAATGTACCCCACGAAAAAATGAAAGTAGTTTTGTGTTGGTCTTCAGGTTTGATCTGTATCTGATTGTATCCTGAAAAACCATCCATGAAAGAAAAGACCTCACAACCTGCACATTCATCGACTATCTGGTCAATAAACAACATAGGAAAATTATCCTTTGGTCAGGCCTTGTTAAAATCATGGAAGTTTGTACATACACGAATCGTACCCAGTTTTTTGTTGACTGAAACGCGATTTGAAATCCATTGAGTCAATTGGACGAGGTAGATGAAACCAACTTCAAGCAGTTTCTCTACTTCAACCTTAATAACTGCTGCCTTCTTATGATTAAGTGGACGAAGCTTATGCTGGACCGACTTAGCGTCAGGATACGTAGTGATTTCATGTTCAACGATTCTTGGATCTTGTTGACGGGCGAAATTGACCATCCGTCAACTGGAAGAGCGAGTCCGGTCCGGGGTTGTCTAAATAACCCAAGCCGTTTGGTGTAACTCATTATGACGGGTTTAATGGCTCCGTTATCCAATCTAAGAATCCTAAAAGAAACGAATAAAAGAGAGAAATAACTAACTAATTACTAAACACAATATATATATATATATATATATATATATATATATATATATATGTACATATGTTCAAATGTAGCTATAGTAGTTGTATTTAAGAAGAATATATACAAGTTTCATTTATTTACATGATTTACAAGATGAAAGTTTTAATTGAAACTTACGAAAATCGATGTGAAAAATGATTGCTTCTAGGAAGCAGATAAAGAAAACACATAAAAATATTTATTGTTTTTCTTTTATAAATTTAAAGAATCTTGCAAAAAAAAGTTAATGAAACATGAGCATGCAGATAGTCAAAGCTGAACCATACATTCATTGTTTCATTCATAAACAACTTAACTAAATAACACACATAATAACCTGTCGCTAATCAATGAAACTGGTATTTATCTTTCTGTGTTGTATGAGCTCCTGCCTGTACTGTTGTTAAGGGAAACCTATAACAGAACAATACTAGCACTTCCAGAATACATTCAAAGAAGTATTTGATATTGGAGTAAATTAATAACAACAGGAAGACAACTAATTAAAAATCGTGTGATCTTAAGATAATCAATATTTAAGAACGAAAGAAAACTCAATTCTGGGTGTTGATATTATCCATCATTTAACATTAGAAATAAATTCCATAATAATCAAATGATCGATTGATCACACATAAAAAATGGAATAAGAAATTATGGGCAACATATAACATTTAACAGTATGAAAACACCATATGATTGACAAGCTA
>ML786081.1:742495-752696 GCA_009831015.1 Picea engelmannii | reverse complement strand
CCCCCCCCCCCAAAAAAAAAAAAAAAAACTGCTTACCACCTCAGGGGGGGTCCGGAATACTGCCTGCCCGAAAATAAAACCACTTTTCTCTTTTTCGCCATTTTTTTCCTATTTCACTATGTCTTCTTTCAGAACGGATTATGGGAAAATGAAAATGGATTTTAAATATCCGAGAGAGGTTTTTTCTCATCACGGGCTGAAGAAAAAAATCCTCTCTCAGTTTTTTCAACGGTGCTACGAGCAGGGAGAATCAAAGCCATCTTTGAGGCCCTTTTTTCCAAATTTTCACTTTTCCGTTACAGTCCTGATTTCGCGGGAGCTGTTACGGCCAGATGTGGATGAATTTGGCGAAACCGAAGGAGGTTTTTGTCCAAAACATGCCCATATACAATAAACTCCTTCATTTTTTTCCTAGGTGTCATCGTTGAAGAGAAACAGACGTCTGTTCGGACCCCTTTTTCGCAGAAAACCGGTCCATCTTTCATGGCAGGCAGTTCCATAATTTGGGGGATTCGTGGCTATTTTTTTCCGAGGCGGTTAAAACCGACTGAGAAAATTGTTGGGGGATCTACCCTATTTATTCAGAGATGATTTTTGATGTAAATGTTGTTGATATCACGCCCAGGCAGGCTAGGAGCACTGTAACTTCTATCAAGAGATTTTCCAAAAATATAAGGAAACGTTTCACAGGATTCTTGCATGTCAGCTATCAGTGAAGTTTTTCCCTCGTCGTTGAATGTGTATATGATTTTTTATCATTTTGTTGTCTATATGATATTTTAAAAGGAGTTAAAGTTACAGGATTTATCTGTGCATACCCTATTTTCTGACTTTTGAAAAATCTAAATGTTTGTCTTCTGATGTTGTGGTGAAGAAATTCTTAAATGCTTCTTCACTATGATTGATAATCTCGTCTTCTCTGCTAATCCATCACTTATTTCCAAAGAATCCAATGGTTTCATTATCTCTCCCTGTGAAAAGAATTCTTATGAACTGTTATTTGATCTCTATTGTTATGAACAGACCCCACAGCCCAATGGTCTTCTTTTGCTGTCTTAACCAGAAAACCCCAAGAACATAACCCTATTCTGCATAGCTATCCTTATATTATTTTCAAATAAAGCTAAAACAGACAGAGAGATCCCTCTCTGAGTCTTGGGGGGCTAGATCCAAGATTCAAAGTGGTTTTGATGTTGCCTCTATGACTGCCATTACAGCCTTGGTCAAATTACAGAGTGCTAACAGATTCCATGTGGTCAGAATGAATGACCATCGAAAGTGGTAAGAATATTAGGTGACTGAGACAAAATGGGTTTGCCAATGGCCTTCCAACATGCCAATGAAATCATTCATGTCAAGGCACCCTCATCAACCACCGTGTGGAAAATGTTCTGAGTAATTTTTTTTTGGGTGTTAGCCACTACTATCTGAAATGCCATGTGGTAAGGGAGATGAGGTTTTAAGTCAGTCGTATCAAGCATGATCATTCCTAGATTACAAGTCTCAACAGATCCTAAGGCAGCTAACAGAGCCTTTCTCTGGGAAGGGCAGCTCTGGAGGACCTCCAAAGTGGACATTGCATAAGGGGTTTGAGACAAATCCTCCACCATAGAGTAGTTCTGGGTGGCCATTGCATTTGGATTGTGGGAATCTTTATTGAACACACCTTTTGGGATGCGTGTCATTGTTTCTCCCAATGTATTCTCAATTTGGAGAGGAAGATGTGGGTTTTCAGCTTCTTTACCCTTCTTAGAGGTGTTTGGAATTCTGTAGTTGCATGTCCTAGTTTCTATATCAATGTTACCTTTCAACATATACACATTCACAGATGAAGGATTACTCGAAGACGAAGGGGGTCCTTGACTGCCCCCTTCCATGATCGAAGAGGCTCGAGTTAAATTTTTCCCATGTGTAAATGGGTTTGTTAACACGACAGACTTTTGTTGTGCCAATAACTTCTGGGCCTACACAAGCTAAGGGAACATGTGAGTCAGATGGTCTTCCGTGCAAAGATTACATGGATACTTCGAATTCTTCTTTTCTGTGTTGCCCCCGCTAACATTATTGGCAGGTTTCTTATCCCCCTTACCCTTCTTTCTCTGTTTCTTCTTTCCGTCAGGCTGCTGGGTGGCCTTCGGGTTTGTCGATTGCACACTGTGTTCATCTGACATTTGAGTAGAGGGGGGCAGCCGAACCAGTTGTCTGGCTGGCCACTGTCTACTGTATCGACAATTTCTATAATTGACTCTTGACAGTTGATCAACGGGTTTCATTTGTGCTAAACCAACAATACCATTGGCATGTGGTTCATATCTTTATCTGGTCTTGTCAAGTATCGACCGCGGTGCATCTGGAAAAACTTTGTAAAGTAAACCAGACTGAGAGTAAATCAGTTCTAGCTGTTGAGCTCTCATTATCGCTTCTTCTTGTGAAAAGACCTAGACGTTGCTACATCTTTAGATAACTGAGGTACCAAAGACTTAAGGAACCACTCAAGTAAGAATGCTGGTGGGACTGGTAATTTTATCAAACTCTTCTGGCATCTCCATTCTTGGATGTGATCTAAGATATGGTCCACCTTTGTTTACTCAAACTTGGCCAACAATTCCGCCGATGTCGTATCTCATAGGTAATTGAAAATGGTTTAAGAAAACCATTGCTAATTCGCCAAAGGTAGAGTATCTTGAGTGGTCGAGCTCGATGTACCATTTTGCAGCACTCCTGATGAGAGTGCGTTGAAACAAACACAACTGGACGGAGTTGTCTCTCAATGAGTTGGGCGAGCACCATAAATGGAAGGTAGTCACATGATCACCTGGATCTTCATTAGGCTTAGCTTCGAACTTTGGAATATATGAAGGTAACTTGGTTGGCATAGGATACCAATGTGGATTATGATAGATGGGGTCGTTTAATAACCTTTTCAAGTTAGGCAAGTGCAAAGTTTCTAGAAACGGTAATTTGGGTTGTTGATTATAACCAGGGAAAAAGGAGCCTGGAGTTTGGATGGCCCCAGGTTGCTAGGAAAAGTTAGGTCGCTGTCTAGGTTTCTAGTAATAACCATGGCCGTGACCAGCGTACAGGTTCTACGCTTGTTGAGACATCATCGACTAACTCCCCTAATAGGATGTAGAAGGTTGGGATTGTGTTGTATTGCAAGGATTTTGGGAAGGGTTTCCCTCTGCTGATCCGACGGGCATAGGTTCTAAGCCTTGCCCGAGGTTCCATTGGCTATGGAAGGGGTTTCCCCCGATCGACATCCCTCACGAGGGAAATGATCCTTGCCATAGATTCGAAGGTCCTTGTGAGGAAGGTATTCCTGAGTTTTCCCATGTGCAGGAATAGTACCCTGCATAGGATTTTGTTGTCCATAACCGGGGTTTCCCCTGGTCGAGACGGAAGCTGATGAGAATGCGTTGTTAGCCAATGTGCCGAACAAAGAGAACGGTGTCGAACCTATTGTAATTCTATAATAAGGAAGTCCTTGACTACCTTCTCCAAGCAAACTATATTTTATGTTTGGCCCGACGGAGTGCTGGTGAGCACCACCAAGCGAAGGGGACGAAGGAGGTATATGAACCCCTCCGTAAGGGAAAGCATTATAGGGAGATGAAGTGCCCCCCATGGATCCTTGTAGAGGAGTGTTCGATCTCCCTGCCCCCATGCCTAAAGTCTATAGAGTGGAGTAGGAAAGGATGGAGTTGGTATCGAAGCCAGGCATCCCATATGAGAACGGAGGGCCTGTCGTACTCTTGGTGAAAGGAGCAGTGATCGCCGCCATAGATGGAATCAAACCATTTCCCGAGGTAGATGCGACTGAGAGCATAGTGGTCTAGACCGATGACGGTTAGTTTGGAAGCAGAAAACCCCCTGTAGTGACATCCGTAGAGGGAGTATAAGGATTCCCTGAAGAAGTAGCAACATTTGTCTCTATTGCTGCTTGTGACACTACCTGATGCTCGTAAGGGTGAACCTGTATGACTATGGGTGCCGATAGATCAGTGATCAAAGGGTTATATGGACCAAGAGCTTCAACTCTAAGGTTAGAAATGGTTGGTTCCTCCGGAATCAAATGTTCTCTTGTTGGATATGAGTTAGGAACAATTTCCTATGGCCCGATCGCCTCAAAAGACCCTTTTTGGTCTAGTCTTCACCTTAGCAGTGGCGGGGGTGGCTCTAGATTAACCAGCGGTAGGCCAAGAATCCTTCACAGCTGACAGAACTCCTGATCCTCCATGGTTTGAGAATATCAATTACACACTAGGGATTTCTATTAATGTTAAATACTGGTACACTAGAAAAATATCCTATGAGATAAGACAAGCAAATCACTAGCTAGTTGG
This sequence comes from Picea engelmannii, assembly GCA_009831015.1. NCBI lineage: Eukaryota > Viridiplantae > Streptophyta > Pinopsida > Pinales > Pinaceae > Picea > Picea engelmannii. The sequence continues at coordinate 748,353 of ML786081.1, read as the reverse complement.
AAGAACAGTTACACCAACCAACACTAGAGAAACTTATCGGTGCAAGTGAAACTCTAATACAGAAGCACCCTCTGGGTATACTCTGCAAAGTGTGGCCCGATGTCTTCCCTAGGTACCGCGGTATACCCCCGCAGTCACCTGTGTAAGTCACTAAGATAAAGGCAAGTAGGTTTCCAGCGCGCGAACAGTCACCAGGCGGGTACAGTCGACAGTCGGGTGGACTGCAATGAGTAGGGTATCAAGCCTGAAACCTATCAAATGTATCGAAAGCAAGTGTTCTAGAAGATGAATGAGGACCTCAAATGGATTTGAGACCCATGAAGCTCCGTGGAAAATGTGATCAACATAATCCCAAGATAAGCCCTCTATATGCGTTTCCCACTACGCTTGGTCCAGTTTTGGAGGGGTTATCTCCGCTACCTTTCCGCACGTGACCTCGTGTTTAGCCCTTGTGTTAGAGGGGGTCTCAGATAACTTTCACGGTTACTGGACTTTCAAGTACTCCCTAGCACAGACTCTTATGTTTGTTTTTGTAGCCTTTAAGAGTTTCCTCTCCAATCCTAAATCAAGGCTCTAGCCTAGACTAAATTGATGGACCCTACAAACAGAAAGTCTAATAACTTTTAATTAAGCTTTAATTTTAGTGGTTGTCTTAAGTAAAAGCGAACGAAAGTGAAACCAATGATGTTCTTTAAGAGACAAAAGAGAAGAGCATAAAATGAAACTGAAAAAAAACTACTTCACAAATAAAGATTTGCCAAATTAAACTCTTTCACCAAAATTTTCGTAACTACTTTTCTCAGATATTTAAAAAGAAAAACCTAAAACAAATTTTTCGCTTGACTATGAGCTACTTAATGTCCTAAGTATTCAAATAAAGAACTTAATAAAAACTTTCTTTTTCCTTGATAAACAAAACAACTAACCTAAACTACTTTTACCAAACAAAGAAATAAAAAACCCCTTTTTAAATTGTTTTATGCTTCAAAACAAGAAATTTGAAAATGAATTCTTTTCTTTTCTTCTAAAGAAAAAAAGGGAAAAATGAAGACAAGACAAGACCAAGAAATGACTTCTGGCCCACTGCGGATCCCAGGGAGTCACTGACAATACCAAACAGGTAGATTAGAACAATCTCACAAGCTCATCTAAAAACCCTAAATAAAGAAAACACAAGAAATATTTGAGAAAAAAAGATATACTGAGGTCATACCTAGGCTACGGACTGCTATAACAGGGACCAGGACTAGATCAAGAAAACCCCTGAGAATTATGACTTCTGACAAGGAAGAGGATGACTGCCTCTTCTTTAAAAAAGATTTTCTCAACATAGGCACGCTACCGACACTTCAACAACCTAGGTATGTACGCGGGCTGTCCAAAGGTAGGGTGCGTATGTATAGATGCAGACCCACTATAGGCCGCGTACACCTCTGTAACTTCTAAATAAAAAATAAAAATGAAAACTAACAGTCAAGCAAAACATGCAGGGAGTACTGGTATTGAAGACCATAATCCCTTAAAGACACAAAAACTTACAGAAACTCAAAAAGGAAGTTAAACCAATTAAAGCACCCAAAAATATCCCCTAAAAACCCTAGAGGCTTCCCCAGCATGGTCACCAATTCTGATGTAGCGGGAAAACCCCTATAGACTACACTAGGGTTCTAAAGTCCAGGTATATCTAACTATCTAAAGTCTCCTACTTTTAACAACTATCCCTTCATTACCCCACAATCATACATACAAAACAAAGTATAGGGATCTGGTAAGCATACGTTAAACTCTGTGTCCAGTGTCGATCCCTTTGCACTCAGTTGTTTCTCGACTGCAGATCTCCTCCCAAGGCCAACTACATTCACCAAAAGACAAACAAGAAACTACAAACATGCATTCTATGTATGGTTTAGTGGGTTAGATATCATAAAAAAAAACACAAATAAATCATGAAGATTGAAGACATCATTTGGCGGGACGGAAAAAGTATTTCTTTATATTAATCTCACAAAGTCGCTTACGATATGAGACCGACAACTGCCACTCAAACTCGGTCCTAGGATCCTCTTTACCATGCACCAAATGCTTCCATGTATTCTTCTCCTCTTCAGTTCTCTCTAGGGGAATGACAAGGGTTTGCAATGGAGAAAGAAGGGATGAAAAGTGAATTCTGTCTCAAACTCACAATGTGGTTGCAAAATATTGGGGAAAAGGAGGAATACTGAAAATGGGCAGAGTTTCTTTGCTCTCATGCTTCTTCTTTGAAAGGGACCCCAACACCTTCTTTTATAGTCCAAAAAATATAGTTATTTGGTTGGGTGACTAGCTATGGATGGTCAAAAGGTTAGGTAACGACCCAAAAACCTGTATCCCTTTGCAATTTTTATTTTTCGTGCTTTTTGTGAGTATATGCAGGCTATAATGGTGCAACAAGCATGTGTACGCGGGAAGTAGTGGTGCAGGGCACATACATATTCAAAAAAATGTTTTTTTAGAAGAGCTGTTCAATGATGGCTTGGAAAAAATAGCAAGTAAGATGGCCTGATGTCAGGTATGCATGTATGGTGCAATTTAGGGTTATAACAGATATATGATATGCCGTTAGTTTATGATCGCACTATTCCCGAAAGGCCAGTAAAAAAGGTAATTACTTTGAAACATTTTCTAAAGAGTTGTTTAGAATTGATGAAGGATGAAACAACGTTGAATACATTGTGTGGAATGATTGATCAATACGCCCAAGACAAAGAGGTACCTACGACACAAAGAGCACTGAACCAAGTATTGCACAAGAAGAGAAAACATACAGAGGTTGTGTTAAGTGTGCAGATAGGAGAATATGGCATGGATAATATCATCCTCGACTTAGGGTCGGATGTAAATGTTCTTCTAGGATAGACGTGGGAGATGATGGGGAAACCAAAGCTAGTTTGGTCAACTATTCAATTGAGGTTGGCTATCCAACATAAGATAATACTGATCAGGAGAGTGGTAGGAATACCTGTGAACATAGATGGAGTACGTAGTGTAGCAGACTTTGAGGTCATTGAGATCATGGAAAATAGTCATACGTATCCAACATTGGTTGGATTTTATTAGGCCTTTGACAATCAGGGGATTATTAACTTGAATAAAAGAGAAATGATTTTTGAAGGAGGAGTCTTAAAGGTCATTGCACCATTATACCCCATAAAGGCAAGAAGATATGTGGAGCCAATGAGAAATAAAATTGATAACTTGTATAAGATGACTACATGCATGGATGACTATGTCAATACCAATGGAGATGGTGTAATTAGTTGGAGAAGCATTAGATATTTCATATCAGAATTGAAGGAAGGACTTGAACATTGGTAGCATAGGTTGCACGTAGTATCAACCTGAAGATGTGCTCGCATTACTCACTCTTTGCGTTGGATTGGAATAGAGGTAGGTGATATTCCAAAGTTTGAGGGATTAACTGAGGCAAGTTATTTTTTCAATGAATTTGAGTTGCAGATACACGAGAAACAAAGATTATTAGCATTAGATTTACCACTGAGAGCAACTCCAGCGAGATGGTGGGCTACATAGAAGGAAGGTGTTATCACTAAGTAAATTTTTGCGATGAAGAAACAATATACAAAGGTAACCTACAAACCAAATTTAAGATTGGAAGCTAGCCCTTCAAATCTATAGAGGGCTCTCTCTAAGACTTGATCTCTGATAGATAGATTGCTTTTGAATTGACGGCTAGGCTTAGATGATTGAAGTAGTTTTTTCAAGGTTTGCTGGCAAGGAGGTATAGTATCTCTAGGGCTATGGAGTCAACCCCTAAAAATGAAAGAAAACAATGACTGGTAGGTAGAACTCCCAGAGGAACAAAGGATAAATATGGTGATGAAATTTCAGTTTTGAGTTTGATTATGTAGGGTGAAAGAGGAACAAAAACACATAACAGAATCAGAGCACCATGAAAGATGAATTCTAACCTTAGTTAATAAGTTAAACAATGTTTAAATCACTTAAGTCTAGAGCACCATTCTATGAATTCTAGACCCTTAATTATCCAATTTAAATAGAAGAAAAGTGAAGATGAAAGTAAAGACACAAGAAATACATACAAAGATAAGAGAACAATCTTCATATCACCACCATTAGAATCTTTTTCATAAAGAGTTCAGGACTTTTGCATTTGTATTTCTATTAGATTCAAAAAATTACAATGAAGATCAAAATGTCTATACTTCTGCCAACTCCCCCCTCTTTACATCAAAATAATCAACATATATATAAAACTAATGCTGCACTTGGCTGCTAGGGGTCGAACTACTACATCCTAGAATCATGGATCTGGTTTCTTTCAAAGAGAACAACAACTTCTACAAGATTTACTAAAAAATAGAAAATCTGATTTTTCCAATCATAAAACATAGCCAAAATATCCTTTACAATCATATATCTTTGAGGAAAAATGATGCAGGAGCATCTCAAGTGAGCCAGCGTGAAAGAAAAAGACAACTGGACAAGCACCAGCGCAAATTTTGAAATTACCTTGAAATTGATGCGCCATCTTAAATAAGATAATTAAGAAGGAGCACACTTGTAAAATGTAAACGGACCTTGAGCAATTTTATCTCATCCTTAGTAGGTAGAAGGAATTTAAAGTAGTTAACGCAAGTAGGTAGAATTGAATGTGTAGATTTGAAATTTTTAGAGCGCAAGAGGGAAACGAGATATAGACACCCTCATTATGTATCGTATGATAGTTAAAGGGGAGCATAGAAGAGAAGCAGAGAGATGTGTAGCAGACTCCATGTACAAAAGTTCTGAATTAATACAAAGAAAGATGTGATTCAGACTCATGGTGTTCATATATTCTCTGTGTATGTATCTTTGAATGATATGCTCATGAATGTTTACTTCCTGTTATACATTTGCTTTATATGCTGTGTATATGTTTATATGTTGTGTATATGATTTCATATTTGAGTTTGAAGTCTGAAAGGAAGTAGGAATGAGTTTCAATTTTTTCTCTATCTGAGCAAGAATTCCTGTAAGGAGTGCAGTTGAAGTGTCTGCAAGGAGTGCGTTGACAAAGGGCTCAGGTAGTTTATCTTTTGTTCTCATTCATGCAGAAGTGCAGTTGAGCACATGAGCCGTACAAGGAGTGCACAAGCCGAGTGAAGTCCCAGAGTTGTGGACCTGAGTGAAGCGTTGAGAGACTGCTGCTGCAGGTGTGCGCAGAGTAGAAGGAAATTCAACACTTGGAAGTGTCTAAAAGTTGCCGCAAGGAGTGCGCGCAAGAGTCTCCTCTAAGTCTCGGAGTTATAAGGAAGATCAAGAAGGATAAAGCCTTATGACTACTGAAAGGGGCACATAAGTTGTACCTGGAAGAAATTAGGAAGGCGTCGTAAGTTTGGGTCGCAGGAGGACGAGCTCTCAGAGGAAGAGACAGACGGTTGAAATTCTCTGAGGAGGATTTGTGAAATCCCGAGAGCCGTTAGATCTCAAGAAGGAGAAAGGGAGATATGACGAGTATTCTATAAAGGTTCAAAGCTTAGGAGGGGAAGGACCATAGATCCGAGCATAAGGGCCATCAGATTTACACGTGGATTTCCATATCGGGGTTTCGTAGGTTGAAGTCCCGTAAACTTGGCAACGAGAATCACGATGTTGCGCCTCTTTCGTCACCTTGGTGAGAAAAATAGAGGTGTTTGCAAGCTCAGTTGGGTCTGATGAGCAGGACAACTGCAAGGAAAAGAGTTAGGGAAAGAAAATAAAAACTACAATTAAGAATTAAACTAAGAGATGCAATAAAAACTAAATTCATGAGCATAGGGACATAGAAACAAAAAGAACCATAAGACCCATGTCACCAA
>ML786081.1:718063-742445 GCA_009831015.1 Picea engelmannii | reverse complement strand
TGCAAGGAAAAGAGTTAGGGAAAGAAAATAAAAACTACAATTAAGAATTAAACTAAGAGATGCAATAAAAACTAAATTCATGAGCATAGGGACATAGAAACAAAAAGAACCATAAGACCCATGTCACCAATGTTGAGGCTGATATATTAGTGAAAATAAAGCACCAAGAAGAAAGGGGACTATGAGTCCCTTCTTCCTCCAAGGGAGGGCTCTTGGACCCCCACTAGCTTGCTCTTCTTACAACAAAAGAAAAATGGAAAATGATGAAATAACTCTTTACAAATCCACTCAATGGGTGAGATGGATTGTCCAATGAAATGGTGCCAATATGCTCTTGAAAATAATGGAGTCCTCAAGACAATAGAGGTAGCATAACATTACTTTGAATTCCTTGAAAAAATGAGGTGCATTCATGGCTTTTTATAACATTGCTTTGGGTTATTGTTTAACTTCTTTGTAGTGTGAAAAGAGGCCAATTAGGGAATTCCTAGGTCTTTGACCATCCCACCAGTCGGATCCAGTCTAGATTTGAGGGTCAAATCGGCTTGGGAGCTGAACCATAAGTGGGTGGGAGGTCGACCACTCTCATAAATGTGCCGTTTAGCAAGTGCGCAGCTTTTTGCAATAACAGTCGCGCATCGTGCGCCTGTGCGTGATTTCTACGTTCCTATTCTGTGCATGCGCGCGCGCCCCCAATGTCTGCATAGCGCTCTTCAATTTTTCACTACTTTGTATAGTTTTTTGACCTTTTTTGAATGATGTCTTATTAATTCAGATCCATCGATGACTTCATCACTGTTTGATGATGCTGAGTTCTTGTAACCATGTGTGGATGAAATTTCAGTGATAACAGATGCCCCCTGATGGATGAGGTTAGGAGCATACGTATAGATGAAATCCATCAATGTTTCTTCTACTGAGAATGTTGTTGTAAGAGAGAGAAATAGTGGGATCGTCCAGAGCGATCCATTGGAGGGAAAAAGGAACCGGTAGGACCCGACCTTCCATGAGGTGTGTAAAATAGAAAACTGTGTACAAACTCTGAAAAAAGATGACTGAAGTGTTGGTGTAGACAACTGTAGCACCCTTGGGGGCGGTCGTGATAAAGGCAGAAGACAATTCTGTAAATGAACATGCTCTGAATAGTAGGTAGTGATCGCGGTAATAAGTAGCAGCGATTATGTGGGCATTGATAGCCCTGCCAAGTTCAGAGGTCTTCGGAAAATAAAGGAACTAATTGCAATAGTCGCAAAGTAATACCCACCATAACATGAGAAAGTGTCAGCGTCGAATGTTATGGGGGTCAACGACAGCAGGGAGAAATGGTGTTTCACCCTGTGCCGTCCGAGATCTCTCATTGAGGGGATAATGAGAATCAAGATACAGTCGCCCTTCTGGAAACTGTGCTGATGTCGACAAAAAGGGGGACGCGACTCCCATAAGCAAATGGCTTCATGAAATCTACTAGGTGAGGTGAGGAAGTGGAGGAGGTACATGGAAAAATTCAAGATGTGGGAAGACTCAAGACTGCCCTTGGTTGGGGTATGTGTGAGATAAAAAGTGGCCGCAACCATTCAACGAGGTCGCTTGTCAGGGGGATGACAAGATCGGGGATAAGTTGTGCCAGAGGCAGGACAAGGTGAACAAATTCAGAGGGCAGAGGTAAGTGACCTGTGGGGTAATCTGAAGATATGGAGGAGGCCGGCAAGGGTAGATGATAAGTAGTGCTCCAACCAAGGGTGACATGGGTTGCGGTTGGCCAAAAAAGGAAAGTAGGTCTCCCAAAGGTGACAACAAAAAGGGAATGTAACGACTGGAAATAAAGGTGTTTGTACAATAAATAACGAATAATTGGGGAGAAGTGTACAAATACAGAAATGGGTGCCCCAATGTGATATGGGTGGCCCGTGTAGGGTATAATTTTCTCGGAGAACTGATGAAGGGTGGGGGCCCCATTGGTGAGTTTCTGTATGAGGTAGGTGAAATGAAGGTAGATTTGTAGATGGGAAAACTGATTGTGGATGAAATGGAGGGTTCATGATACTGCGGAGGTGCAGTAAAAAAAATAGAACCGTGAAGAGATAATATGGGAGTAGGTGTGGGAAAGCTAGCAAAATGAGGAGAAGGAGTATGTTGTTGATTCACGACATGATGAAAGACTATCGAGACTCCCATCCCTAAAGGGTTTTGAAAAAACAACATGAGTGTCAGAAGTGCCAAAAGGTGCTATGAATGGGACAACTCATGTGGGTAAGAATACTACCGAGTGACAGTACCGAAGATGCAAATGGAGGTGTGGGTACTACAGAGCCGGGGATGGGGATCCTAGAGGCAAATGTCAGAGGGTGTGACTGGAAATGTAAGTGTGAGACAGAGGGAAAGACTACATGCCAGTGCTGAGTATATACTTGAAGGGGTTGTGCCGAGGTATGATGATCAAGTGCCTGCACACATGAAAACCAAATACCCGACGTGAACAATATCTGAAGAGAATCAAAGATATGAGCATGTATTTGATAAGCATGAATATGCGCATGCGTACCTGACCAGGGTATGAAAAAATGGTGCCCCGGGGGCTCAGGATGAAAAGAGGCCCAAGGAATGCTGTGATGTAGATGATGGGATGTTGATCCTGTGGCTGAAGATGGATCGAGAAATGGACACTGTGGGCTCCCGGAATGGTGAGTGGAAGTTTGGCAAAAAGGCCTATATATAGCTATAGGGCTCACATTGCCACCTCATTTGTACCTGATGCGATAGTGACTGGACGAGCAGTTTTCAGAGGAGATTTGGAGATTCAGGGAGGACAAGGCATCCGATTGGTGATTAGCGAGCTTCAAGTTAGTGGTCTGATCATCCTGCATAGAAATAGAATTTCATTTTTTAGGCAGGGGCTGTACGAAGGGACGTACAGAGGGATTTTGTGGATGTGGGCCCAACGTGTGCGGGCAGTCCGGAAGTAGGCGCGCACATGTGCGTGCTTGCCCACCGGATAGTCGCGCATGGGGGTGTTGGTGAGGGAATAAAAGGCACGCACTATGTGTGTGCCTGTCGGCTGTACAACTACACATTTGTGCGCGACTGTGTCGTGGACAGGCGCGCACCAGTGCGCGCATGTGTAGGTAATAGGCACGCCTGAGAGCGCGCCTGTGAAGCTAACAGAGGTGCATACGTGCATGCCTGTGTAGTGAATAGGCGTGCATATGTGCGCACCTATCGGTTGAAACAGTCGCGCCTTAGAGGCAAGGTTGACGGGTGTAAAATTGATCTTTGTGATGTTGTTGATGGTCTCGTGGGATGATATAAGACTCTTTGTTGTGGCTGTAGGTGGACAGTTTGCACGATGCCAGTGGGTTGGTGAGAGCGAGATTGGTCCCAGCTACGAGACGTCATGGCTATTGAGGAGCTAGGTGTGTGAACGACTTTGGCAGCCTGTGGGTTGCTAAAGTTCTTTGAGTGCCCTTTGATATGGGCGTAGAAGTATCTCCTACAGTTCCTGATCCAGATGTGGAGTCCGGAGCTGCATTGCTTCCTTATGTTAGGAGAGTAGATCCCCTTCACTGTGGTGGAGGATGTGTACTTCTTGACTGGGTTCCCGTTTCGGGGTGTTCCCCTACCGGCGGAACCGGTGCTACCGAGGGATCTGGCCCTAGCGACTGTTGTCCAGAGATACTGTTCTGGTTAGAACTTTATGTCCAGGATGGTTGTGAGCATTGGGTCGATAGATGCCCTGGCGCATCATTGTATAGCAGCGATTATTGTGAGAGTATATGGGTCACTGGCGACCCAACAGATCAGTGGGGGCCAGTTGATGGTGATGGGGAGAGTGTTGGCCGGCGAGCAGTTTACCTGGGGGCTTACGCTGCACGCGAGGATGGTGGGGCAGTTGGACCAATGTCGGTCCATGGATACGGGGGAGTTTTCCTTCGGGTCCATCTTGGTGGCCTGGTTTCTGGAGAGGGTGCCGATGTTGCACCCTAGGATTCTATTGGGTGCACCTGGGGCGTGAGAGCCGTGACTGAGGTGGTGGTCGACCGTGTTGCTTCGCCATGGTGGTGGCGAGGGTGGCCACTTCTTCACTACAGAGGTGGCAGATGTCGCAGGTGATACTACGGTACCCCTATGTCGGGGTTGACTTCCGGGATGATCCAGACATGGTGCTACCTCCAGGGGAGGTTTTTGACCACCGAGGTATGTTGATTTGATGATGTTGATATGTATGTTTTGTGTTTTTTGAGATAGTATGCCTTATGCATACGATATAGATGCTGATACTATCTAGTGTTTGTTTGCATGTGTAGATGTGGCACCTCACGGGCATGAGGTGGATTTGCAGAGAGTGTTGGAGAGACCACCGTGGGGAGAGAGACGTCGGCATGAGGACGCCTCGGTGCGACCAACTGAGCTAGAGAGGGCAGCGAGGAGGTGTTGGTTTGATGACCTTGGTGCTGGGCCATCACATGCTTCGTCAATGGCTGTCGGAGTGGATTTTGAGGATATACGCCGTCATCTGGAGATGGTGTTACAGGATGTGCCTGAGGGCATATGGTCTCACATCCAGAATGAGGTTTTCCTGGAGCAGTGTGTGGGGGTGCCGCCACCATGGTGGGCCATAGTACGATGAGCAGCAGTGGCTGTTGCGATGATGACCGGACGACTGCCACCAGGGTAGGAGGGGCCGGTAAGGGGGGGACCACCAGCTCCTGGGGTAGGAGGTGGTGGGCCGCCACCGCCTGAGGGAGGAGCAGGAAGTGGTGCTCTAGAAGCACCGTGAGTGGTGCTCTTTAGGCATTGATGTATATCTATTTTTTGTGTATAGGCTGGTGAGCCCATTTTGTACCGAGGTGCTGTATTGGCCTGCAGATACTTGTATTTTTTGTATGTAAACATTCAGATGGCACTGTGGACCTTTATATATACATGAGTATACATGTTTGAGATCTATGTGGTGTTTACATGTTTTTGGTTAATGTTTTGATGATGTCTATTCTATATATATGCTGTGACAGGTTTGTGTTATATGTTTATGTATGTGTAGCTTGATGTGATATATGCTAGTCTAACACAACATTAGATAGGTTATCCATAATTTGATTCAATTGTCTTGGAATATGTGTAAATGTAATGGAATCAAAATGTCAAGATAAAATCCTAACCTGCAAGTATTTGCGAAAGAGGCAAGGATCACGGACGCGGTACACATTGTTGAGCTGGAGAACGACTAGTTGAGAGTTGAGGAAGACGCTAAGGTGACGAATACGATGATGCTGGGCGTCGGCCAAGAGGCCAATGAAAACAGTGTATTCAGCTTGGTTGTTGGTCGCTGAACCCAAACATATGCCGCTCGAATGGAGCTTTTCATGTGAGGGGGTGTAGAGAGCCCAAGCGGTCGAAGTGAGATTTTGTGTCCAATGGCTGGCGCCGTCGGCGTAACCAAAGTGGTAGGTTGGTGGAGGAGGCATCTATAAAGAGCACAAATGATAGTTTAGATGTGAAGGATGGAGAAAAAATATTAAAAACAGTAAAAAATAAAATAACCTAAAGTAGAATGACTACGTTTAAGCATAAAAATTTCTTTAAGTATAACTCGTTGACGGGTTCTTTGAGAGAGAGGCCTTCGAGAGAGGCTAGAATATATGCGCCTTTGATGAGGCAATGTTGAATGATGTATGAGCCATACCAAAGTGACTCAAATTTTCCATGGCCAAAGGTATCATGAGCGATATCGTAAGCCAGGACGAGGTTGCCTTCGTGAAATGAGTGAAGGTTGACATGGAGATCAAAGGTAGTCTTGGATCATTTTTTAGCTGCCTCGTTGTTATGTAAGGAAGATCGACGATCTTCATCCAGAGACTCCAAGTTCAACAAGCACTGCTCCATTGGAGCAATGTTGGGTAATAGCTCAATTGCGGTGCGTAAGGTGGGAATTTTTCACTCGATGGGAAAAGTGGCCTCAACCCCATGGACTAAATGAAATGGTGTGAAACCAGTGGCAGTTTTCACAGCCGTTCGGTAAGCCCATAACGCAGAAAATAACATATGATGCCAATTGGTTTTATGTTTATTAACCATGCACTGTAACATGGTCTTGAGGACTTTGTTAACTGCTTCGACCTATCCATTAGATTGAGGGTAATATGGTGAAGCAAACTCGTGAGAGAATCCTAACCGAGATGAGAGTTCGATGAAGATGTCATTCTCAAAGTGTTTCCCATGATCGAAAACGAGTTGGAGGGGTACTCCAAAGTGGGATATGACGTGGTTAAAGAAAAAACGCGCTGCAGTGTCGGCGGTGTTGTTGAAGGTGGGCATAGCTTCTGCCTATTTGGTGAAGTAATCAACGACGACAACAATGTATTTGTGACCATTGCTGGAGGGGGGATTACAAGTCATGAAGTCGATGCCCCATTTACAAAAAGGGCTGGCAGTGATGACGGGATGAAGAAGAGCGGGGGGAGCTCGGGCTTTATTGGCATAGAGATGACATTTCTCACATCGTTTCACGACATGAATGCAATCATGAAACAAGGTAGGCCAAAAGTAATCGGCTCAGATAATATTTTGAGCAGTGGATATGCCCGAAAGGTGGCCCCCACATGCGCCACTGTGGCAGTCATTTAAGACTCTATCGGCCTCATCAATAGTAAGGCATCGACGAAGAATGGTGTCGATGCCCCACCGGTATAGGATGTCTCTGTTGAGGAGGTAGCGGGGGGCCTGATGTAGAATATGATGACGATCATCTCGTGAAAGGTGGTTACCGAATTTTTGAGTTCAGAGGTAGACAAGGAGGTCGCCGTACCAAGGATCATCCGAAGTGATGTAAAAGAGATGTTCATCGGGAAAGTTGGTGTTGACGGGGGTACTGGTGGTGTCAGAGGGGAGGGCCATGACAAGTTCGGCGAGAACGAGGGCCTTCTTACTCTTAGGTGTTGAGAACTCGAGGTCGTAGTCTTGAAGGATAACGATCCATCAAGCGAATTTTCCATTAACTTGCCGATGGCTGAGCAAGTACTGCATAGGGTTGGAATCTGCGACGACCTTTGTTGTGCGAAGAAAAATGTAGTGGCGCAGTTTCTGGACTGCAAGGATGACTACAAGAGCAAGTTTCTCTTCATGTTTATACTTCAAGGGTGGCCCTGAGAGGTTTTTAGTAATGTAATAAATGACATGCTCACGATTGTCATCACCTAGCTGGACGAGAACGTCGGCTATTGATACAATTGATGTCGATACGTAGAGGATATAGTCGCGATTGTAGTCAGATGCACTAATTAAAGGTGCATTTGAAAGTGCTGTTTTAAGATCATCAAATGACTGTTGGGCATCGTCGTCCTAGTGAAATGGGATGTTGTGACGTAGTAAGCGAAGGAAACCGTGTGTGTGTATGGTGTAATCTGGGACAAAGCATCTAAGAAAGTTAGATTTTCCTGTAGGCTCTGAAGTTGGCATAAATTTCGGGGAGGTGGAATTTCGGTGATAACTTGGACTTTGAGGGGGTGTACGGTAATACCGCTTTGGGAAATAATGAAGCCGAGGAGGCGCCCTGCGGTGACACAGAACACGCACTTGAGAGGATTCAAGCGGATGTTGTACTGATGACACCGTTGAAAGATGATTCGTAAATCATCAAGATGCTGGGTGCGTTTCTTGGATCGAGCTGTGAGGTCATCCAAGTAGGCGAGGATGATATGTGCCAGATCGTGAAAGATGTATGTCATGGCCCGTTGGAAAGTTGCACCTGCATTCTTTAAGCCGAATGGCATGACACGATATGAAAAAGTACCCCACGGGGTAGTGAATACGGTTTTATACTGATCGACGGGGTGAATTTGAATTTGGTTATAACCAGAGAATCCATCCATAGAGGATAGAGTCTTGTGGCCTGTGCAGTCATCGATAATTTGATCGATGAAAGGTGTTGGAAAGTTGTCTTTGGGACATGTGTGATTGAGATCGCGAAAGTCTGTGCAAACGTGGATAGTGCCCTGTTTTTTGTTAATGGGTATAGGGTTGGAAACCCATGAGGTATAGGTGATGGGGTAAATGAAACTGACAATGCGTAATTTGTCAATTTCGGCTTTGATGGCCGCAGCTTTGGATGGGTGTAGCAGTCGTTGTTTTTGGAGAATTGGTGTAATGTCAGGCTAGGTGTCGATGCGATGTTTGAAAATAGAGGGATCGAGGCCAGGCATTTTCGTGTATGACCAGGCAAAAATATCCCTATATTCCTGGAAGAGGGCTTTATAGGCAACGATTTCCTGAGGAGTGCAAGAAACTCCAATGGTGATTTCCTCGACGATGCCATTTTTAATGGAAATGTCAATTTTAATGGTTGGGGAAATGTTGGCCATGTTGCCTTATTCAAAAGCATCAGGGGCAGGAATGGGATTTTTGAACCAGTCGATAGGCCCTGATAGGATAAAATCCTTGGTTTTGACCATGTAAATGGGGTTTTGGTTAGGAGGCATGGAGGCTTCCTATGGAGAGAAGAGGGCGTGATGGTGTAGCGCATCCCAGGGAGAGTCTGAGTGGTTTAACTCTTCGAGTATTTCTTCGTCGTAGTGGAAGTGATGGGAATATAAGGGGTCATGAGGAGTGACATTGGTGACGGTGGTTGTGTGGTTGCCCCCTAGTGAAGAAGCAGGGGGAACATTGCTAGGATATGGTGAGGGTTCACTCGACATAAACCATATATTGAAGTACTGAGGGGTACCCGTGGTGGTTGGGTGTAAAATGTCCGTAGGGGAATGAGCGGGAGAGTTGGGGGGTGAATCCTTAGATACGTCATCTAAGAACCATGGAGGCGTTGGGAGGGCCTCGAGTTCGGGATAAATGACATGAAAAACTGCTAGTGACGAGGTAATGTCAATTATCGTCTCTACGGGCCGTTGAAGCAGGGTCAATTGGCATTGCCTGTATTCAAGGATCATAGGACACTGGTATGTAAAATGAGTTAATTAATCGCAAAGAGAGCAAGGGCATCTCATACGTTCATTGACGGAAGTGGCGACATAACAGATGTCTGTGATATTTGTGGAGGAGGACGTAGCAGGACTGGGGTTTCTCTAGAAGTTCTGGCGTACTGCGGCTAATGTCTGCCGAAAGCATGGCAGGCCTGGGCAATGGTGGGTATACTGGACATACTCTGAACATATAGCATAAGCATATTTGGTCCTCAACCCTTTACTACTGGAAGGGGGGGTGGTAGTGGCGGGACTGGCTGTAGTGACGAGTGTTGGGGGAGTTTCATTGAGTGGGATCAAATTCCGTAATTCTGGTAGAGACGGGAAGTTGTTGGTTTGGTGTCCCTCTTTCTCACATAGTGCGCAAGGTGGTGGGATGCATGGAGGAAGTGGAGCTGTGGGCTCCTTCTTCTTTCTCCTGCCCCCAACTGTGGCAGGGGGTTTAGTGAGTGGGGGTGGGGTTGGAGTAAGAATGGGAATCGTCATGGGGATTCCTTCTTTTTTGGGGGGAAGGGATGGTCGAGGGACCATATCTGGTGGGTGTAAATACCAAATTGGGATTGCTAACACCATATTAGGTAGTGTGAGCGTTGCGGCTACCTGAAAATTTTCGATACCTGGTGGAGGGTAAAAGAAGGGAATTTGAGTGATGGCTTGTGGAACTGTCTCCCAAACTGGGATATGTCCTTGGGGAGAGGTGGAATCGTGGACTGGTGGGGTCGACGAGTGAGAAAGAGGTTCTGGAGGGGCGGGTTCTGCGATGAGTGGGACATCAAATATGATAGAAGCCTCTGTAGGAGGAAGGGTATCCTCTGTGTGAGTTCCGTTAGATGATATGACACATACTTGATTGGTAGGATGAAGGAGTGGTGGTGCTCCATGGTACGTTCCTAACAAGGATGGTTCTTTAAAAATCCCAGGACCCATCTCGACGAGTGGATATGCGTCATGGCTTGTGTGGATGAGAGGAAGAATGTTATTGATGTTGGAAGATGGGTTAGGCTCATAATGTGATACTTGGTCAATGGTAATGATCTTCCCATTGTGAGGGAACATCATTGTCCGAAAGACGGAAGATGCCACTGCCTTCATAGCGTACATGTAGCTACGACCGAATAGGATATTATAATTGAGAGGGGCATCAATAACTTCGATATCGATGAGAATAGTCTTTCCCCCGAGTTCGATGGGGATGTTTTGGAAGAGCCCTTCAAGAGAGGATGGTCGTCCGTCATAAGCTCATAAGGTGATGGAAGAGGGTATAAGTTTCGGGGAACCAAGTTTCTGCCATACTGTTTTGGACATGATGCATGTAGATGCACCTTCATCGATGATACACCGATGAACTGTGATGTTCCGTATTTTTACTGGTATTTGAAAAGTGATCAAGGCGGGAAGATGAGGTTCTCCGCTGTCAAGATCAAAGGTAATGAGTTAGGTATCTGTGGGGTCGACTACCCCCAAGGCGGAAAGTAATGATTTCCTTTGAGTAGGACAAGTCTGGAGGACCTCCAAAACTGACATGGAAGCCGGGGATTGTGCTAAGTCATCTACCAAACTATAGTTATGAGCTTCCCTAGCTTATGGGTTGTGGACATTCTTGGGCAATGGGATGCGAGGGATGCGAAGAGGTGGTTCGGTGGAAGGGCGAGGAATCACCAACGGGGGTCCCTTCGGTGTAGGTTTTGTCTCTGGAGGGATGGGAGGAGACTCAGCGGGTGCATGATACTGACAATTACGTGTTTGCAGAAGGATTTCTTCCTCACTTGTGAGGAGAATTGTGCGATCTGATGGATTGTTGGGGTTGAGGTATTGTCCCACCTGAGGTGGGGGATGCTGTGTGTCCTATTGGGTGTTTATCACACCTTGATGTGGAATAGGATTTTGCAGCACGAAGGGAGGGGGTTGTTGCACGTATTGTTGTGGTGTCTGCTGAGGGGCAGGCGGTGCTGGAGAAGGGGGAAGACTACCAGAGTCTTTCAACCGTTTGAAATCAGTGATCTGGGGGAAATGACGAGTGTAATGGTTGAACTCACCACAAAGGGAACAAGGGAAGATGGTTTTAACATTATTGTTATTTCACCCTTGGCGTTTATTATTATTGCCCCCTTGGGGGTTTTGATTCCCTTGGTTCTGGTTGCCCCCAGTGGATTATTGCTGTGGGGGTGGATTCCCGCCTTGACCTGGGTTGTTATTATTCCTGTTCCGTCCTTTTTTCTTGGCATTGTTCGACGGATGGGTTGGATTAGCTGTATTCAGCTGTTCAAATTTTGGTATTGTTGAACGGGAGAGGGTTGAACAAAATTCACCCCTACATGAGGATGTGGGGGAGCTATGGGTTGTGAGGGACCAGGAAATGGGAAGTATGGATTCTGTGGTGGTATCGATCTGTAAGGTACATAGGAAGGCATAGTGCTTTCAATAGTACTATAAGCTAAGGTAGAGGGAGTACCAGAGGTTGTTTGAATAGGTGGATGTATGGGGGTTGCCGGCGGTGGTCCACTGATGGGTGGAGGTATAGAAATAGGGTATGGCTGTTGATAAGGGGGTGGGGGGTAATAAGAAGTGCCCCCATATGCCAGTGGGTATTGAGGTTTCCATACATCAGTGGTGGTTGGGGTTGTGGACCGTGGTGAGTGGTGGCACCAATCAGTCCGTCTGCTGAGTGAGACATCCCAGGTTTGTCTTGGCCAAATGGCACAGGTTTTGGAAGATCAGGAAGTACAGTATATAAGTACCCTGATTGTGCATAGATGAGATCGTACTGTTGGGCCTTACTGATGGCTTCCTCTTCAGATTGAGGGAAGGTGGAAGCAACGTCCTTACCGAGAAGAGAGACAAGTGATCTAAGAAACCAGTCGAGACACTGTTGCTTGGTGGTTTCTGTTTTTCAGAAACTACGTCGCCTACGCCACTCATGAATGTGGTCAGCGATATGTGTGGCTGAGGTTTGTTTGAAATTAGAAATTAGTTCTAGACCATTGTCGTGGTGGATGGGTAATTGGAAGAAGGTCAAGAATGCTTTGGACAATGACTCAAAAGTTGCGTGGGACCCTGATTTTTCTTCGACATACCATTTGGTCAATGGGCCAGTGAGTGTGCGTCGAAATAATTGCAGTCTGATGGAATCATCCATAATGCTATTGGAGGAGCACCATAGGTGAAAAGTCATGACATGGTTGGCAGGGTCATCGCCTGCCTTTCCTTCAAACTTTAGTATGTCCAAAGGTAGTTTGGTGGGCATTGCAGGCCATGTGGGATCATGCAATATAGGATCATTGGTGAGTTTGCTAAGATCTGATATGGTTAGAGAGGCCAAATATGGCATCTGCAGTGGGGGTGGAGGATTAGCTCCGGCCATGGTGTGAGTGTGTTGTGAACCTCACCCTTGAGGGGGGTTAGGTGGGTTGGTGCTTCCTCCTTGAGAGGAAGTGGGTCCCCCGCTTCCGTGTAAAGGAGAGCGAGTGAAAAGATGACCTTGGGAAGTGGACCCAAGTAATGTAGAACCAAGCAGAGCTGATACTAAAACAGTAGCACTCACAGGAGTGTGTGAAGGAGGTGCCGATGAGCGGGCATGACCAGAAACTCCCCCTAAGATAGAAGGGAGATTTAGCAAGCGTCGTGAACGACGGGGGTTCTATGGTTCCCCTATGATGTTAGACTAGCTGTGTGAATGTGTGCAAAGAGTGGTGAGAGAAATATAGAAACAAGAGCTTTTGCGTTGAATGTTTACACAATATATATATCCAAATCAAACTGTAATCAGATGTGCATCATACATAAAATGTTTTTGAAAAATAAGCATATATATGGGTAAGTGGGTTTTGTCCATGTGGGGAATCAAAAAGAAAGAAAATTCTTGTGTCCTAGAAGATGTAACGTCCTTCCTCTCAAATAGCACTGGACCTTCCAATAGTACTCAACAGTGGGGTCTGAAGTCACTGGAAGAGAAACTAGTGAAGGATGAAATAATTGGTTATAATGAGGGGTAAAGGGGGCATATGTCGAAAGAGTTGGCGATATTTCCCAATAGCCACACAAAATCCAATCAAGGTGCAATTTTAGCCCACAATTGCCACCTGGGTAGATGTCCTAAAGTTGGTCACTAGGTACCTCGGTCAAAGTGTGGCATTTAGATTTTCGGCCTAAGAAATGGGTCACGGGCTGGATCCCATCCAAGAGGTGGGTGCCTCAAGGGGGGACACACAGAACAACTGGACCTCAACCTTCGACCCTTCATGGGTATCTCCCTGCCTTATGGTATTGGAACACTTGACTTGGAGGATTTTCAGTTCCCTATTTGACAACTTCTATGGTTTTGACAATGTGAGAACCAAATAACAGGGAGTTATTTGGATGCCTATCCTCGAAATCCTACCTAGACTAAAAAATTTCTTTTGCCACCTCCTGTGGAGGAAAACTTAGTGAGTTTTTAGAAATATTTTAGATGTAGTTGTTTTGGGAGGTTGGGGGTGCAAACCAACCTTGTTGATTAAAAATGGGAGTGGATAGTTTCGTCAAGAAAAGGGTGGGGTGTTTTCGGAATCCCTTTGGAGGAAACTTACCTTGACCTCCACGTTTCAAGAAGAAGCTATGTGAGTGATAAGTGACTTTTGTGTGTGAGTGAAAGTGTGCCAATTTCTAGTGAATTAGATGTCACCTTACTGCATGTGGACTTCGCTTGGTCCTTACAAGTGTTTGATTACTTAATTAACTAAGTGCCTTTGGTACAACCTTGCGTAATTCAAAAGTCCCTAGGAAGATAGCATGTGGACATGTGGGTCCGTTACTATCCTTTTAACTCCCTATTGTGATGTAATCTAAGAAAATCTTTGAAACTATCCTAGATTGATCATGTGGGCATGTATGGGCCCGTTACAAAACCTCTAAACTTCCCTAGTGTTTTGATCTAAGAAAGAAAAAATTCAAACACTATCTTATCTTTGTAGCATGTGGGCATGTATGGGCCCATTACAATATTAATATGTGTTTGAAAAAGTAAACTAAGAGGAGTCCCAAGAAGGGCTGTTGTCCTCTCCTAAAGGTTTTAATTTTCTTTAAGGGAGATGAAATTGTTTCACAATCTTTTTCTGATTCTCAAGATCGCTTGGAGGCGCGAGAGAAGAGCATACTAAGCGATTGTTACTCAACTTCTAGTCCCAATGAAAGTTAAATGTGATTAAAAATGATTTCCAACTTATCTTGTGAGTCAAAAAAAGCCATCCATGTGGCAAAAGGCAAAGAAGGGAAATTGATTTTATCCTCCTAAGTGCCTATGTGTTTTTGACTAACCCCTTTATATGATGAGGGGACTAAGTGTGGTGCAGCTTTAAAACATGTTTGAAATCATTTTTAAGAAGGCAAATGGCCTTCCCCACATATCAACAACTTTACGATGTGAATTTTTTCACAGGTCCACGGGTCTCAGTGGAGACAGAGGTGCACAGAGCGCATGCGCACGAACAGAGACAAGTCAACAGGTGCACGTGTGCAGAACATAACTGTGAATCAAGCGCATGTGCGCACGATGCATGTCTATGGGCCTAAAAACCCGTGCATATATGGCACATAGCCGAAAATGAAAAATCCAAATGGATTTCTCTCATTTCAACTTGGAATTGGCTGGTTGGCAGGTCGGCTTAGGCCGGTTAGTGTACCTGCAAGTTAAACAAACTAAAAGAAAAGCAAGAAAAACCCAAATGGGGTAGGAAATTGATACCTTTCCCCAGTGGAGTCGCCAATCTGTTGCACCTCTTTCGTCACCTTGGTGAGCAAAATAGAGGTGCTTGAAAGCTCAGTTGGGTCTGCTGAGCAGGACGACTGCAAGGAAAAGAGTTAGGGAAAGAAAATAAAAACTACAATTAATAATTAAACTAAGAGATGGAATAAAAACTAAATTCATGAGCATAGGGACATAGAAACAAAAAGAACCATAAGACCCATGTCACCAATTTTGAGGCTGATCTATTAGTGAAAACAAAGCACCAAGAAGAAAGGGGACTATGAGTCCCTTCTTCCTCCAAGGGAGGGCTCTTGGACCCCCACTAGCTTGCTCTTCTTACAACAAAAGAAAAATGGAAAATGATGAAAGAACTCTTTACAAATCCACTCAATGGGTGAGATGGATTGTCCAATGCAATGGTGCCAATATGCTCTTGACAAGGATGGAGTCCTCAAGACAATAGAGGCAACATAACATTACTTTGAATTCCTTGAAAAAATGAGGTGCATTCATGGATTTTTATAACATTGCTTTGGGTTATTGTTTAACTACTTTGTAGTGTGAAAAGAGGCCAATTAGGGCATTCCTAGGTCTTTGACCAGCCCACCAGTCGGATCTAGTCCAGATTTGAGGGTCAAATCGGCTTGGGAGCTGAACCATAAGTGGGTGGGAGGCCGACCACTCTCATAAATTCACCGTTTAGCAGGTGCACGAATTTTTGCAATAACAGTCGCGCATCGTGCGCCTGTGCGTGATTTCTGTGTTCCTGTTCCGCGCAAGCGCACGTGCGCACAATGTCTGCATAGCGCTCTTCAATTTTTCACTACTTTGTATAGTTTTTTGACCTTTTTTGAATGCTGTGGTATTAATTCAGATCCATGGATGAATTAATCATTGTTTGACAATACTGAGTTCTTGTAACAATGTGCAGACCAAATTTCAGTGATAACACGTGATATCACGAAACGCGGAATCTCGAAAGATAAGAGAACGACATGGGGCCACAAGAGTCAGTGAAGTGGACGGGTGGCACACTATTTCAGAGATTTGTGGAATGAAGTTTTGAAAGCATTGCATCAGGATTCACGACACCACGAAGTCCGAAGTCCCGACAGGGGTGAGGTAGCGTTGAAAATTCAAAGCGCATGAGTGTATCAGAGTTTTGGAAAATCAGGATTCGGGAGTCGAGGAGACAAGTTTCTCGACATTGCGATCACCAAAATCGTGATAGGGAAAATCCCGAAAGGGAAAAAGGAAAGGTCATCGTTGACTGTTTTGGGTTTTGGGGATTTGAGAGACCAACGCTTGACCACTGGATTCACGAAGTTGCAAAGTCCGATCTCTCAAGTGTAAAGAGGGGATCCCATGAGAGTTTTCTATGGGTGTAGATTTCCCGATAGGGAAATAGAAGAGTCGTTTAGATTTCTTCAGGCCGGTGTAAAGGAAAGATCCTGTGTTGACGTGGACCTTTTGACCTGCAGGTTGAGAGGCTGTGCGGGTCGGCACCAAGTTTGGTATCAGAGCATTGAAAGGTTCTTTGCTTTCTGTAGCAGAGAGAAAGACAATTCACCATGCCGCCAAGGAGAAGGGATAGGAAAAAACCCGATCCACCAGAGGATAGGGAAATGCTGAGAAGAAGAGGTAGGCAGATGACAGATCTAGCTATGGAGAAAGGGATGCGTGATCTACGAGCTAGACTCGAAGACATGGAGACAACCCAAAGATGCATAGTCAGTGTTGGGGATCTAAGTGATTCAAAAAGTGAGAATGAGGCTAAACATGAAGAAGAAGTTGCAGCTGAAGATGCATCAAACGAATGTTTGATCAGAGCTATTGCAAGAATGGGTGCAAGAGAAAAGATTTACATTCCAGTTTATGAGGGAAATCTAGATGCAGAGGAGCTTCTAGACTAGATTAGAGCTCTAGACACATACTTTGACTATGAATATGTCGAAGAGGACAAGAAGGTCAAGCATGCTATCACAAGATTGAAGGGACATGCAACATTGTGGTGGGATGAACTACAAGCTGACAGATGCTGCAAGGGCAAGAAGAAGATCAAAAGCTGGGATAGAATGATCACAAAGATGAAGGAGAAATTCATCCCTAGGGATTATCAAATTACTCTATTTAGGAGAATGCAGAACCTGAGACAGAAGCTGATGACAGTGAAAGAATACACTGAAGAATTCTATAAGTTGAACATCAGGGCAGGTCATCGGGAGAGTGATGATGAGAAAGTTGCCAGATATATGAATGGCTTGAGATATGACATTTAGGATGAGATGAGCATGGTAACCATGCAAACGGTGGAAGATGCTTATCAGATGGCTCTGAAAGCAGAAGAGAAGCTGAGCCGAAAGTAGAGTCAAAGAGCCCAAGGTAGAAGTCAGCCCAGAGGCAAATCAATTGCCCAGGATAAATATCAGAAGCCAAAAGAGGACTGGAAGAAACCTCAGACTCGAACTGAGAGAGGTGGAACCTCATAGTGAGGGCAACATACTGAGCAGAGAGGAGATTATGCTGATAATAATACTTTTCCTTGTACTAGAGGTAGAGGAAGAGGAAGAGGTGGAGTAATAACCTTCTTCACATGTGGAAAAAATGGGCACAAGTCTTATGAGTGTCCAGATAAAAAGAAGGAGAGTAAAGAAGATCACATCACCGAAGCACAGAGGCGGGATGTTGAGGCGGAGGATGCTGAAGGCGGAAGATTTCTAATGATGTAGAAAGCTCTGTTGACACCAGAGAAGGAGGTGGAGAGTTCAGTCCAAAGGACCAGACTTTTTCGGACTGCTTGCAAGACCAAGGACAGGGTATGCAAGGGCATTGTGGACAGTGGTAGCACGGATAATTTCGTTTCAATGGAGATGGTGGAAAAGCTGGAGCTGGAGACGATTGATCATCCAAACCCATACAGAATTTTGTGGCTACAAAAAGGACACTAGGTAACTGTCACTAAACAATGTTTAGTTGAATTTAAGATAGGAGGATATAATGATAAGATATTATGTGATGTCATTCCTATGGATGTTTGTCATCTATTGCTGGGAAGACCATGGAAATATGACATGAATGTGATTCATGATGGGAGAATAAACACATACACCCTAGAGAAGAATGGGAGGACTCACATGTTGCTTCCAATTAAGGATAAGGAGGTGAAGCCAGAAGTAAGCAACACAATACTTCTCATGAGTGGGAAGGAACTTCTTACAGAGGTCAAGAAGAAGGAACAACCACAATTTATTATGGTCAGGAAACCAAAGATTGTTTTGACCAGCACAAGGGTGGATGATTTTCCAGAAGAAGTTCAAGAACTGCTGGAAGAGTTCGCTGACATAGTAGTGGATGAATTACCTCGTTCGTTGCCACCGATTAGAAGTGTGAGTCATCACATTGATCTCATACCAGGAGCCAGTTTGCCAAAAAAATCCGCGTATAGATTGATGCCGCCAGAGAATGAAGAGGTTAAAAGGCAAGTCCAGGAGTTGCTGGACAAAGGTTTAGTCAGGGAAAGCTTGAGTCCATGTGCTGTTCCGAAAGTACTCAGTCTGAAGAAAGACTGAGGTTGGAGGATGTGTACTGACTCGAGGGTGATTAACAAGATAAACATCAGGTATAGATTTCCATTACCGAGGATGGATGATCTGATGGATTGCTTGAGTGGGGCACAATATTTTTCAAAGATTGATTTGAAAAGAGGTTATCACCAGATCCGCATGAGGGAGGGTGATGAATGGAAGATAACATTCTAAACAAATGAAGTATTGTATGAATGGCTTGTTATGCTGTTTATCTTAACAAATGCGTCGAGTACCTTCATGAGGCTGATGAACGAAGTCCTGATGGAATTCATCGGAAAATTTGTTATTGTGTATTTAGATGACATACTGGTTTACAGTAAAACAATGGCATAGCATCTAAAGCATTTGTCTACATTGATGCAGAGGTTACAACAGGAGAAGCTGTTGATAAACATGAAGAAATCCTCATTCATGAAGATAGAGCTCATTTACTTAGGGTTTGTTATTTCGGAAAATGAGTTGAGGATGGACCCAGATAAGGTGGAGGTAATCAATAATTGGCCATCACCGAAGAATATCTTTGAGGTGAGAAGTTTTCACGGATTGGCTAGTTTCTACTGAAAGTTCATCAAGAATTTTAGTGGAATTAGTGCAGCGATGATGGATACAGTGAAGAAAATACACAAATATTTTCATTGGACAGAAGAGGCTGAGAAAAGTTTTAATCTGTTGAAGAGGAAGATTACAGAACAACCAGTTTTGGTGTTGCCAGATTTCCAAAAAACATTTCAAGTGAAATGCGATGCAAGTGGATTTGCAATCGGGGTAGTCTTGAGTCAGGAAGACAGGCCGATAGCATACTTCACTGAGAATCTAAATGAAGCAAAAGTGAAATACTCCACTTATGATAAGGAGTTTTATGCTATCATCCAGGCATTGAAGAAATGGAGGCATTACTTGATCTCGAAGGAATTTTTCCTATACAGTGACAATCATGCATTGCAGTTTGTGACTCAACAGGAAAAGTTGAATCAGAGACATGTTAAATGGGTTGAGTATATGTAGAATTTCACTTTTGTGATTAAACATATTTCTGGTACTGCTAACAAAGTCGCTGATGCTTTGAGCAGGAAGTGTTTTCTATTGTAGGAGTTTAGAGTCAAAACGTTGGGTTTTGATGACCTCAGGGATGTGTACACAGAGGATCAGGATTTTAAGGAGGCGTATGAAGCAACTGAGAATCCAATTCTCAGGGATAGAAGCCAGTGGGTAGAATACATGATCCAGGAAGGATTACTATTTAGAGGTAATCAACTATGTATTCCGAAATGCTCCAAGAGGGAGAATTTGCTGAAGGAGAAACATAGTGGAGGATTGGCAGGGCACTTTGGTCACGACAAGACGTCACAAAGTTGAACGAGTCATACTTTTGGCCGGGAATGCGAGAAGATGTGAAGATATTCGTGGATAGATGCAGAATTTGACAACATTCAAAGGGAAGAAGACAGAATGCAGTATTCTATCAACCATTGCCCATACCTGAGAGGCCGTGGGATGCAATTAGCATGGATTTCATATTGGGGTTGCCAAGAAAACAAATAGGTTTTGATTCATTCTTTGTGGTGCTAGATAGATTTTCCAAGATGGCACACTTCATTCCATGTCAGAAGACCAGTGACACAACTCACATTGCGAATCTGTTTTTCAAAGAAGTCGTTTGACTTCATGGCTTACCAAAGAGTATAGTTTCGGATCGAGACACCAAATTCATAGGGCACTTTTGGAGGACCTTATGGAAGAAGTTGGGAACTAACTTGTCTTTTAGTTCAACTTATCATCCTCAGACAGATGGATAGACAGAAGTAGTAAACAAAAGTCTGTGAGACTTAATGAGAAGCTTGGTGACAGAACACCACAACCAGTGGGACAACATATTACCACAGACAGAGTTTGCTTATAATGACTTGGTTAACAGGAGCACAGGGAAGAGTCCATTCCAGGTTGTTTATGGCATGCAGCCGAGAGGAATTTCTGAATTGAGGGATTCAGAACAGACTGCGACTAGGAGCGCTAGTGCAGAAGAATTCGCAGAGGCAATGAAGGAACTTCACAGCCAGGTGAAGGAGCATTTGCAGAAATCAAGCCAGGAGTATAAGCACAGAGTAGATCAACACAAGAGACAACTTCAGTTTGAGGTTGGTGATTTGATTCTGGCACATTTGAGGAAGGAAAGGTTCTCGAGAGGAACATATAATAAACTGAAGATGAAGAAAATCGGGCCATGTAAGGTCTTGAGGAAGTTTGGGGCAAATGCTTACGAGATTGAATTACCCGATGGGATTGGAATTTCTCTGATATTCAATATCTTATATTTGTACCCATATAAAGCTGAGGAAGCAGGAATAGGAATTGAGCAACCAGTGATCCAGTGGACAAAGAAGATGCCAGTTGCAAAAAATCTGCAGATGGAGTGCATACTGGACAAAAGAGTGAGCAAGAAGACCAGGCGAAAGCAATACTTTGAATATTTGGTCAAATGGAAGGGCCATCTAGTTGAAGATGCCAGCTAGGAGAACGAAGCAAAGATCCAGAGGCATGGATAGACCATGCACGAGCTCATGGACAGGAGCCCATGAAATTTTTCAAGCCAGGGAGTATGATGCAGGAGCATCTCAAGCGAGCCAGCGCGGAAGCAAAAGACAACTGGACAAGCACCGACGCAAATTTTGAAATTACCTTGAAATTGATGCGCCATATTAAATAAGGTAATTAAGAAGGAGTGCACTTGTAAAATGTAAATGGACCTTGAGCAATTTTCTCTCATCCTTAGTAGGTAGAAGGCATTTAAAGTAGTTAATGCAAGTAGGTAGAATTGAATGTGTAGATTTGACAGTTTTAGAGCGCAAGAGGGAAACAGGATATAGACACCCTCATTATGTATTGTATGATAGTAAAAGGGGAGCATAGAAGAGAAGCAGAGAGCTGTGTAGCAGACTCCATGTACAAAAGTTCTGAATTAATACAAGAAAGCTGTGATTCAGACTCATGGTGTTCATATATTCTCTGTGTATGTATCTTTGAATGATATGCTCATGAATGTTTACTTCCTATTATACATTTTCTTTATATGCTGTGTATATGTTTATATGCTGTGTATATGATTTCATGTTTGAGTTTGAAGTCTGAAAGGAAGTAGGAATGAGTTTCAATTGTTTCTCTATTTGAGCAAGAATTCCTGTAAGGAGTGCAGTTGAAGTGTTCGCAAGGAGTGTGTTGACAAAGGGCTCAGGTAGTTTAGCTTTTGTTCTCATTCACGCAGAAGTGCAGTTGAGCACAGGAGCTGTGCAAGGAGTGCGCAGGCTGAGTGAAGTCCCAGAGTTGTGGACCTGAGTGAAGCATTGAGAGACTACTGCTACAGGTGTGCGTAGAGTAGAAGGAAATTCAACACTTGGAAGTGTCTGAAGGTTGCTGCAAGGAGTGTGTGCAAGAGTCTCCTCTAAGACTCAGAGTTATAAGGAAGCTCAAGAAGGGTAAATCCTTGTGACCGCTAAAAGGGGCACAGAAGTTGTACCTGGAAGAAATTAGGAAGGCGTCGTAAGTTTGGGCTGCAGGAGGACGAGCTCTCAGAGGAAGAGACGGACGGTCGAAATTCTCTAAGGAGGATTCGCGAAATCCTGAGAGCCGTTAGATCTCAAGAAGGAGCAGGGGAGATACGACGAGTATTCCCTAAAGTTTCAAAGCTCAGGAGGGGCAGGACTGTAGATTCGAGCATAAGGGCCGTCGGATTTACACGTGGATTTCCATATCGGGGTTTCGTAGGTTGAAGTCCCGTAAACTTGGCAATGGGAATCGCGATATCATGAAACGTGAAATCTAGAAAGCTAAGAGAATGGCATGGGGCCACAAGAGTCAACGAAGTGGACATGTGGCATGCTATTTCGGAGATTCGTGGAGTGAAGTTCCGAAAGCATTGCATCAGGATTCGTGATACCGCGAAGTCCGAAGTCCCGACAGGGGTGAGGTAGTGTTGAAAAGTCAAAGCGCACGAGTGTATCGGAGTTTCAGCAAATCAGGATTCAAGAGTCGTGGAGACAAGTTTCTCGACATCGTGATCACTAAAATCACGATAGGGAAAATCCCGAAAGGGAAAAAGGAAAGGTCAACGTTGACTGTTTCAGGTTTCGGGGATTCGAGAGACCAACGCTTGATCACTGGATTCGCGAAGTTGCGAAGTTCGATCTCCCAAGTGTAAAGAGGGGATCCCGTGAGAGTTTACTATGGGTGTAGATTTCTCGATAGGGAAATAGAAGAGCCGTTTAGAGTTCTTCGGTCCGGTGTAAAGGAAAGATCCTGTGTTGACATGAACCTTCCGACCTGTGGGTTGAGAGGCTGCGTGCGTCGGCACCAAAAAATTGACCATGTGGTTGTGATGAGTCATCAAGTCCATTTAGGGAGTACCTTGAGTCATCATATGCACTTCTAGACAACTCTGTCACCCTTGCGTAGCGAATTCTGGTTACTACTGTGCAAGTGTTGGCTACAAAATTTTCGTAGCGACTTTGCGTAGCAAATGTACATTCTGTGGTTGCTCGTGCGGATCTAGGTGGAAAAAAAATGGCTGGGAACCATGCATATTCCTCAAAAATTGTATTCCTTTCATCACATATCCTCCTTTCTGATTAGGTGAGCTTACAAAATTTGCGTAGAAAATATTCCACTACTACATATGGGCGGATTATTCCACAAAATTTTTCCACGCTTCCACTAGTTTCATCATTTTTTTAAATAGGGAGGGATTTTCATGGATATTTCCACGAAAGTGCGTCGCAATATCGACGAAAATATTAATTTAACCTAGTTTGGATTTTCATCGCTATAGCGACGAACTTTCGTGGCAATATCCACGAAAATTTTGCCTATCTCATTGGTCGGTGTTAACGACTAGTTGACTATTTTATCTATTTATATGTGACTTTAAGAGACTTTGCAACACAATTGCTATAATTGCAACACTGTTCTTGGCTTTTGTTTGAGCTGTTTATTTTTTCCATCACTCACCGGTTGAACAAATCTAATTCTTGATCTACATAGCTCGGATTTTGAACTTGCAAGGTTAGTATGCTATTTTTTTTATTGATGTACTCATTTAAATCGTAATTTTTTTTTCAAATGTCCAAATTGCATTTAGCTTGTTTTTTCCTTGATAATATATTATAGTATGTGTAGTACCATATTTCATGTTTTTGGTTTTTGGATCTAGTTAGTATTTTATATGGAAAAGGGTATGTGGATTCCATAATATTCTAGGTTTATGGAATCCACATACCCTTTTCCCTTCAATTGTAGCTATAATCTCTCTCTCTCTTTTCATTGATAAAGATATGGAATTGCTCTTGAAACCCAACCCTGATCGGTGAAATGATAGTAACTGATTGCTATATTCCCTGCTTTAGCAGGGACTAATAAGATACATAAACACTAACCCTAAACTTATGTTAGGTATATATGTCGTTATTATATAAAGAAAACATTTGTACACATATGACCTTATTATAAAGATGTTATCTATGTCGTCATGATGTTGATCCTCTACACATATGATCACCTTATTATAAAAATGTTGAACTTATTATAAATATGCAGGTCACTGTAAATAAACATATCATAATCGAAAGGAGTAGCCAAAATATAAAAAATTGACAACTTAATGTTTGGTATGGTGTAGGTAAGACAATTACTTGTCAGGACAAGGATTTGTGACAATGAACGAAAATGATAGGAAGCTTTCTCAGTTAAGAGTGACATTAGAGGCGAGGGGTGATGGAAAATGTTATTGCCCTTGCTATGATTGCATAGGCTTGAAAAATAGAAGACTTTTAATAACAACAGCCCGAAAACATTGTAGGGAAAAGGGGCACACCGAAGGGGGTTATGAATATCGTCCCTTGGTAAGAGGATTCAATATTTAATTTATTCTCTGTAATAATCAGTATGTCATGAATTTTAGTAATATTTCTTATCGGTATTTTTATATTTTCTATACACACTAACTTTTCTATGTTGTTTTTAAATATATAGACGATGCCCCCAAAGTGTCGACCTCCAAAGAGTTATTTTCCAAGTACTAGCAGAAATACTACTTTACATGGAGATGAACTTCGAGATCA
>ML786081.1:688091-702225 GCA_009831015.1 Picea engelmannii | reverse complement strand
TATGGACAAGGTCATTAGGCCTCTTCCAATATTTGGACCATGTTTGAACATTAGGGCCAAATTTAACTTCAACCCATTCTTGAACTTTGGGCCATTACAAAATTTTAAGCATTCCTCCAACTTTGGCCCACTTCTAAACTTCAGGGCATTTTGGAATATCGATCTATTTTTGAATTTAAGCACCTTGAGCCATTCTGAAACATTGCTCATCGAGAAATTTTAAAACTTTAGACCATCGACACTTTTTTGAACTTCAATCCATCCTACCACTTTTTAAACTTCATCTAATAACAATACTTTGAATGTAAGCTCCCTGAGCATTCTGAAACAAGGATAATGGGCCACTTTGGTATGGGGGAATTGAGCCATTTCAAAAGATTGGGCTTCTTATGAAAATTTTCAAAACTTAATAGGAAGGCCATGATTTCAGCACTTGGACCTGCAACTTTATGCAACTTTATGCAACAATGAAACTTGGTAATCCTTCTTTCCCTAACCATGGACAAGACCTAAGTTCCATACATGGTGTGAAAAAATTGTGAATGACACCCATATCCCACCCAAGCACCATAGTCTATTAAATAGGATAGATGTGGTGGTTTGAGGCCTTGGTAATGACCAATGAGCCAAAGAAAATATGTTTAGGACCTAAGGCCCTTTTTTCCATCTCTAGTCATGGTACACACCTTGAGACCTATTCTTATTATGAAAATGTACCAATGGTTCCAAATGCAACTATATGCAACTATATGACGGATAGGTGTGGCAATTTCAACTTTATGCAACTAAATGCAACTATATGCAACTATGTTGGTACTATATTGCAACTTATGCAACTATATGCAACTATATGCAACTTATGCAACTATATTGCAACTTATGCAACTATATGCAACTTATGCAACTATATTGCAACAATTTCGTATGCAACTATATGCAAATATGCAACTATATGAAACTATGCAACTTATGCAACTATATTGCAACTTATGCAATTTTACGCAACTTTATTGCAACTTATGCAACTTATGCAACTATATGCAACTTATACAACTATATTACAACTTATGCAACTATATGCAACTATATTGCAACTATATGCAACTAGGTGTGGCAATTTCAACTTTATGCAACTATATGACGGATAGGTGTGACAATTTTAACTTTATGCAACTAAATGCAACTATGTTGGTACCAAAAACGTATATTGGCACAATAACTTATCTTCTTGTTTTAACGAGTGTAGGTACCACTAAATAGGTATCTGTCGGATCTATCTTCCTCGAGTGATGATCAAGATATAGTAAGAGAGGTTGAAAGTGAGATGTGTTGTACTAGATCTATCGGTTCTAGATCAACTATATGCAACATGCAACTTATGTAACTCAAGCAACTTTATGGAACTTATGCAACTTTACACAACTTTATGCAACTTTCTGCAACTTATGAAACAATGCAACTTATGCAACTATGCAACTATATGAAACTATATGCAACTTATGAAACTATGCAATGATATGCAACTATATGACAGATAGGTGTGGCAATTTAAACTTTATGCAACTAAATGAAACTATATGCAACTGTGTTGGTACCAAAAATGTATATTGGCAAGATAACTTATCTTCTTGTTTTAACGAGTGTAGGTACCACCAAATAGGTATCTGTCGGATCTATCTTCCTCGAGTGATGATCAAGATATAGTAAGAGAGGTTGAAAGTGAGGCGTGTTGTACTAGATCTACTGGTTCTGGATCAACTATATGCAA
Source organism: Picea engelmannii (assembly GCA_009831015.1). Taxonomy (NCBI): domain Eukaryota; kingdom Viridiplantae; phylum Streptophyta; class Pinopsida; order Pinales; family Pinaceae; genus Picea; species Picea engelmannii. The sequence goes on along the minus strand of ML786081.1, from coordinate 700,457 downwards.
CTATGCAACATGCAACTTATGCAACTTAAGAAACTTTATGGAACTTATGCAACTTTATGCAACTATGCAACTTATGCAACTATGAAACTATATGCAACTTATGCAACTATGAAACTATATGCAACTATATGACGGATAGGTGTGGCAATTTCAACTTTATGCAATTAAATGCAACTATATGCAACTTGGTTGGTACTATATTGTAACTTATGCAACTATATGCAACTTATGCAACTATAATGCAACTATATGCAACTATATTGCAACAATTTCATCTGCAACTATATGCAAATATGCAACTATATGCAACCATGCAACATGCAACTTATGCAACTTAAACAACTTTATGGAACTTATGCAACTTTACACAACTTTATTGCAACTTATGCAACTATATTGCAACTTATGCAACTATATGCAACTATATTGCAACTTATGCAACTATATGCAACTTATGCAACTATATTGCAACTATATGCAACTAGGTGTGTCAATTTCAACTTTATGCAACTATATGACAGATAGGTGTGGCAATTTCAACATTATGCAACTAAATGCAACTATATGCAACTGTGTTGGTACCAAAAACGTATATTGGCACGATAACTTATCTTCTTGTTTTAACGAGTGTAGGTACCACCAAATAGGTATCTGTCGGATCTATCTTCCTCGAGTGATGATCAAGATATAGTAAGAGAGGTTGAAAGTGAGATGTGTTGTACTAGATCTACCAGTTCTAGATCGACTAGGTTGGAAAAGGTAAGGAAAAGATTTCGTACCCGCATGCAATTTTTTATTTCCAACGGAGGGTCGTGTAATTATGATGCTGAGAGCATAGGTGACATTAAGTTTCCCTTGAGGTATAAACATCTAGTGAAACAATGGGCACCTAAGGAGCTACCTGAAGTGGACACATATTTCTTCATCAGTGGGAGGATGTATCTCATTGCTCCTTCGTCCTTACATGGATTGGGGTTATTTTCCATGGATGGCATAAAGGTCAGCTATAGCACTGTAACTGAATTGATGGAGTATGTCGGACCATTATACAAATGCAATCACTGGTTGATGTTGGTCCGATATACGCAAAGTATGCGGAGATACGAAGTTGCCGCAAATTATATACAACTACTAGATAACAATCAAAATAAAGGGGCAACTATGTATATTGATGGAAGGCCAATAGATGATGGAAACATTGCAGGATTTATAAATAGTACACGACCAGTGGAAACAACTAAGAAACTGAATTGCATATTTGAGGCACGCGAAGGAAATCATATATTTGTATGTGCAACAAAAACAATAGTTCCAGGTGAAGAGTTTTTGATCGATTACAACTTAAATCGAATAGATGGAGAGGGTGACTGTGGAAAGGAACCCACTTCACCTCAGCAGGTAAATGTTGAATACACTAAAAAATTATGACTACAACAACTAAATTTCAGAAATTTCATTATTTTTTTTTCTTTGTTATTACTGCAATATTTCATTTTCTTAATGTTACAGGTGAATTTCATAACTTTTATTGATTGATTTATTGTGCCAACATCTGTCCAGGGTGACTGTGGTATAAAATCACCCGCTACATCTCTCCAGGGTGACCGTGGAAAGGCACCCACTTCGCCTTAGCAGGTAAATGTTAAATACACTAAAAACTTATGACTACAACAACTAAATTTCAGAAATTTCATTATTTTTTTTTCTGTTATTACTGCAATATTTCATTTTCATAATGGTACAGGTGAATTTCATAACTTTTATTGATTGATTTATTGTGCCAACATCTGTCCAGGGTGACCGTGGTAGAAAATCACCCGCTACATCTCTCTAGAGTGACCGTGGAAAGGCACCCACTATGCCTTAGCAGGTAAATGTTAAAGACAATAACAACTTATGACTACAACAACTAAATTTCTGAAATTTCATTATTTTTTTTTTTTGATATTACTCCACTATTTCATTTTTTAAATCTTACAGGTGAATTTCATAACTTTTGTTGATTGATTTATTGTGTCAAGTTCTGTCTAGGGTGACCGTGGTATAAAATCACCTGCTACATCTCTCCAGGGTGACCGTGGAAAGGCACCCGCAGTGCCTCACCAGGTAAATGTTAAATACATTAACAACTTATGACTACAACAACTAAATTTCTGAAATTTCATTATTTTTTTTTCTGATATTACTCCAATATTTCATTTTTTAAATGTTACAGGTGAATTTCATAACTTTTTTTAATTGATTTATTGTGTCAACTTATGTCTAGGGTGACCGTGTCCGAGTTTCACCCACTACATCTCTCCAAGGTGACCGTGGAAAGCCACTCGCAGTGCCTCACCAGGTAAATGTTAAATACAGTAACAACTTATGACTACAACAACTAAATGTCTGAAATTTTGTTATTGTTTTTATGATATTACTGCAATATTTCATTTTTTTAATGTTAGAGGTGAATTTCATAACTTTTGTTGATTGATTTATTGTGTCAACATTTGTCTAGGCTCCCACGGAGGATATTGATGAGGACGAAATACATTATTCGACAAACCCAATGACAACTGTAACGAAGGCCTTGAAGAAGGCTAACATGGAATATCTAGGTTTGATTAGCAAAAGACCCTTGACACAGGAGGAAAGGGAAAGAATTGTAGAGATACAAACTACAATAACTAATTTTGGGGTAAGTGGCATCTTTACATATTTTTATTAGCTATGAAAATTTCATATCCGTTTTTTAGTTTTATATTTTGTATATGATCTGATAAAGAAAAGTTTTCTATTTGTAGGATTTTTTAAACCCCGTGTGTGGGGAACTTGTCGATCTTGCAACTTCTATAGGTAGCAGTGAGGGTCCAATGAAAAAAAAAGGTCGACATAGCAAAGTGTAAGCAAGGATTTTTGAGCCTCCTGAGGTTCCCCTAGAATCCATTGATAAGTAGGGCAATTTTGACTGGAATGACATGCCGGAGCATGATGAGCCATATCCTGGGACTCCACATGATGACTCCAGAGAGGAACATAGTGTAGGTGCACAAGATCCTATTTTGCATGGAGCAGAATGAATTAAAAGCATCAGATCACTAGATGTCACCTTTTTGGTGGATGACGCATGTGTTCCGATAAAGATTCAGAAGATTGCAGGTAATTGTCCCATTAATTGATTCATTTTTTTCATGAAATTGAAATGGACATTTGTTGAGATTATTAATTGATTAATGGATAACACGTTACTGCAGGAAAAAATGTTTTCTATAGAAACTTACATGACAAATCATTGGAGCTGTTTGGCCCCACCATTCACACATGGTGGAATGGCCAAGATAACAAAAAGAAAGATGATTTAATAGATCACATGGTAAACTTGTTCGACAACACTTTCAACAAGAAAGTGGTTACAAAGTTGGCCAACGATAATTTAAAATACACCAGGGCCCAGTATAGGGATAAATTGCAAATATACCTCAAGCACGAGTGCCCTCCCATGGTTCCCGAGAAAGAGTGGAAGACACTAATAGAGAATGCAAAGGAGAATTTGTTTAAAAAACAAGGACGACAACCACAAGATAGTCAAGCAAGGAACAACACATGTCATATTATCAATGAAAAATGAGCATTTATGTTTTTCTTTCCTGTTTTAAGTAATGACGTCGACACACGCTCCCTCCACAACCCGCAGGTCGAAAGCTCCACGTCAACACAGGATATTTCTTTTACCACTGGCCCGAAGAACTCTAAACGGATTTTCTATTTCCCTATCAGGAAATCTGCACCCAACACAAACTCTCACAAGATCCCCTGTTTACACTTGGGAGATCAAACTTTGCAACTTCGCGAATCCAGTGGTCAAGCGTTGGTCTCTCGAATCCCCAAAACCTGAAACAATCAACGCTGACCTTTCCTTTTTCCTTTCGGGATTTGCCCTGTCGCGATTTCAATGATCACGTTGTTGAGAAACTTGTCTCCTCGACTCCTGAATCCCGATTTGCTGAAACTCTAATACACTCATGAGCTTTGAATTTTCAATGCTACTTCACTTCATCGGCACTTCGGACTTCGCAATATCGTGAATCCTAATGCAAAAGGCTTGGGACTTCACCCCGCGAAACTCTGAAACCGTTAACTGAATTTACTTCTTGTCAAGAGTGCACCACCTGTCCACTTCACTGACCCTTGTGGCCCCACACCGTTCTCTTAGCCTTTGGGATTTCACGTTTCGTGATATCGCGATTCCCATTGCAAGGTTTACGGGACTTCAACCTATGAAACCCCGATATGGAAATCCATGTGCAAATCCAACGGTCCTTGTGACTTGGATCTATGGTCCTACTCCTCTTGAGCTTAGAACCTTTCGGGAATACTCGTCGTATCTCCCCTGCTCCTCCGTGAGATCTAACGGCTCACGGGGATTCGCGCATTCTCCACCGAGAATTTCGACCGTCCGTCTCTTCCTCTAAGATTCTTTCCTCCTGAGGCCCCTCATTGCTACACTTTTCTTCGACGTCTTAAGGTACTTGGCCTCTTTCTTTCCTTCGACTCCTTCGAAGGTCTAATTCCTTCTGAGATTTCTCCAACTTCGAAACCTTCAGGAAAACCCCTGCTCGCACTCCTTGTGGCAGACTTTCAAGCACTTCCAAGTGTTGAAATCCTCCGAATCTATGCACGCCTACAACAACAATCTCTCAACGCTTCACTCAGGTCCACAACCCTGAGACTTTACTTGGTCTGCGCACTCCTTGCACGGCTCCTGTGCCTGTCTGTACTTCGGCGGAAATGAAAACAAAAGTTATCTTTCCTGAGATTTTAGAGACAAATCTCTGAACCTTTTGTCAATGCACTCCTTGCGAACACTTCAACTGCACTCCTTGCAGGAACTCTTGCTCAGATAGAGAAACAATTGAAACTCATTTCCTTACCCTTTCCTCTCAGATTTCAAACATTCAACAAGAAATCATTCATACATAGCATAAAAGCAATTGCATGACAGAAAGAGTAAAACATTCATGAGCATAACATTCAAAGATGCATACATAGAGAATATATGAACACCATGAGTCTGAATCACAACTTTCTTTGTATTAATTCAGAACTTATGTACATGGAGTGTTCTACACAACTCTCTGCTTCTCCTCTATGCTCTCCTCAATTATGTTACAATACACAATGAGGGTGTCTATATCCTATTTTCCCTCTTGCAGTCTAAAACTATCTAATCTACACATTCAATTTTATCTACTTGCATTAACTACTTTAAATGCATTCTACCTACTAAGGACGAGAGAAAATTTCTCAAGGTATGTTTACATTATACAAGTGCGCTTCATCTTAATGACTTCATTTAAGATCACGCAATAACTTCAAGGTGATTTCAAAATTTGTTCTGGGCGCTTTTCTAGTTGTCCGTTGTCTCCGTGTTGGCTCGCTTGATATTGGCGATGCTCCTGCATCATACTCCCTCGCTTGAAAATTTTCATGGGCTCCTGTCCATGAGCTCGCGCACGGTCTATCCATGCTTCTGTATCTTTTCTTTGTTCTCCCAACTGGCATCTTCAACTGGATGGCCCTTCCACTTGACCAAATATTCTAAGTATTCCTTTCGCCTAGTCTTTCTGCTCACTCTTTTGTCCAGTATGCGCTCCATCTGCGGCTTTTCTGCCACTGGCATCTGCTTTGTCCACTGGATCACTGGCTGCTCATCTCCAGTCCCTATTTCCTCAGCTTTATATGGGTACAAATCTGAGATATTGAATATTGGATACATTCCGATCCCATCAGGTAATTCAATCTCGTAAGCATTTGCCCCAAATTTCTTCAAGACCTTACATGGTCTGATTTTCTTCATCTTCAACTTATTATATGTTCCTCTCGGGAACCCTTCCTTCCTTAAATGTGCTAGAACCAAATCACCAACCTCAAATTGAAGTTGTCTTCTGTGCTGATCTTCTCTACGCTTATATTCCTGACTTGAATTCTGCAATCGCTCCTTCACCTGGCTGTGAAGTTCCTTCATCGCCTCTGTGAATTCTTCTGTAGTAGCGCTCCTAGTCGCAGTCTGTTCTGAATCTCTCAATTCAGAAATTCCTGTTGGATGCATGCCATAGACAACCTGAAATGGACTCTACCCTGTGCTTCTGTTAACCGGGTCATTATAAGCAAATTCTACCTATGGTAATATGTTGTCCCACTGGCTGTGGTGTTCTGTCACCAAGCTTCTCAGCAAGTCTCCCAGACTTCTGTTCACTACTTCTGTCTGTCCATCCATCTGAGGATGATAAGATGAACTAAATGACAAGTTAGTTCCTAGCTTCTTCCATAAGGTCCTCCAAAAGTTCCCTATGAACTTTGTATCTCGATCCGAAACTATGCTTCTTGGTAAGCCATGAAGTCGAATGACTTCTTTGAAAAACAGGTTCACAATGTGAGTTGCGTCACTGGTTTTCTGACATGGGATAAAGTGTGCCATATTGGAAAATCTATCCACCACCAAAAATATTGAATCAAAACCTCTTTGTGTTCTTGGCAACCCCAATACGAAATCCATGTTGATTGCATCCCACAGCCTCTCAGGTATTGGAAATGGTTGATAAAAACCTGCATTCTGTTTCCTTCCCTTCGAATGTTGGCAAATTCTGCATCTGTCCACGAATCTCTTGACATCTGCTCGCATTCCTGGCCAAAATTATGACTCATTCAACTTTGCGAATGTCTTGTCATGACCGAAGTGTCCGACCAATCCTCCACTATGTTTCTCCTTCAACAAATTCTCCCTCATGGAGCAATTCGGAATACACAACTGATTACCTTTAAATAGTAATCCTTCTTGGATCATGTATTCTATCCATTGACTTCTATCTCTAAGAATTGGATTCTCAGTTGCTTCATATGCCTCCTTAAAATCTGGATCATCTGCGTACATGTTCCTGAGATCATCAAAACCTAACGTTTTGACTTTGAATTCCTGCAATAGAAAACATTTCCTTCTCAAATCATCAACCACTTTGTTAGAAGTATCGGAAATATGTTTTATCACAAAAGTGAAATTCTGCATATACTCAACCCATTTGACATGTCTCTGATTCAACTTTTCCTGTTGAGTCACAAAATGCAATGCATGATTGTCACTGTACAAGACAAATTCTTTCAGGATCAAGTAATGTCTCCATTTCTTCAATGCCTGAATGATAGCATAAAAATCCTTATCATAAGTGGAGTACTTCACTTTCGCTTCATTCAGCTTATCGCTGAAGTACGCTATCGGCCTTTCTTCCTGACTCAAGACTTCCCCAATTGCAAATCCACTTGCATCACATTTCACTTGAAATGTCTTTTGGAAATCCGACAACACCAAAACTGGTTGTTCCGTGATCTTCCTCTTCAACAGATTAAAAATATTTTCAGCCTCTTCTGTCCAGTGAAAAGACTTATGTCTTTTCTTCACTATATCCATCATCGGTACACTAATTCCACTTAAATTCCTGATGAATGTTTGGTAGAAACTAGCCAATCCTTGAAAACTTCTCACCTCAAAGATATTTTTCTGTGATGGCCAATTCTTAATCACTTCCACCTTATCTGGATCCATCCTCAATTTATCTGCAGAAATAACAAATCCCAAGTAAATGAGCTCTGTCTTCATGAATGAATATTCTTCATGTTTATCAACATCTTCTCCTACTGTAATATCTGCATCATTGTAGCCAAATGCTTCAGATGCTCTGCCACTGTTTTACTGAAAACCAGTATGTCATCCAAATATACGATAACAAATTTTCTGATGAACTCCCTTAGGACTTCGTTCATCAACCTCATGAATGTACTCGGTGCATTTGTTAAGCCAAATGGCATAACAAGCCATTCATACAACCCTTCATTGGTTTTGAATGCTGTCTTCCACTCATCACCTTCTCTCACGCGGATCTGGTGATAACCGCTTTTCAAATCAATCTTTGAAAAATACTTTGTTCCACTCAAGCAATCCATCAGATCATCCATCCTCGGCAATGGAAATATGTACCTGATGGTTATCTTGTTAATCACCCTCGAGTTAGTACACATCCTCCAGCCTCCGTCTTTCTTCGGATTGAGTACTGTTGGAACAACACACAGACTCAATCTTTCCCTGACCAAACCTTTGTCCATCAAGTCTTGGACTTGTCTTCTGACCTCCTCATTCTCTTGCAGCGTCAATCTGTACACGGATTTGTTTGGAAAACTGGCTCCTGGTATGAGATCAATATGATAACTCACACTTCTAATCGGTGGCAACGAACGAGGTAATTCATCCACTACTATATCAACAAACTCTTCCAGCAGTTCCTGAATCTCTTTTGGTAAATCATCCAACCTTGTGCTGGTCAAAACAATCTTTGGTTTCCTGACCACAATGAATTGTGGATCCTCCTTCTTCTTAACCTCTGTAAGAAGTTCCTTCCCACTCATGAGAAGTACAATGTTTCTTACTTCCAGCTTCACTTCTTTATCCTTGATTGGAAGCAACATGTGAGTCCTCCCATTCTTCTCTAGGGTGTATGTGTTCATTCTCCCATCATGAATCACATTTTTGTCATATTGACATGGTATACCCAACAATAGATGACAAACATCCATAGGAATGACATCACATAGTATTTTATCATTATATCCTCCTATCTTAAATTCAACTAAATATTGTTTAGTGACAGTTACCTGATGTCCTTTTTGTAGACACAAAATTCTATATGGGCTTGGATGATCAATTGTCTCTAGCTCCAGCATTTCTACCATCTCTGTAGAAATGAGATTATCTATGCTACCACTATCCACAATGACCTTGCATATCCTATCCTTGGTTTTGAAAGCCGTCCGAAAAATTCTGCTCCTTTGGACTGAACTCTCCACCTCCTTCTCTGGTGTCAAAAGAGCTTTCCACATCATCAACGATCTTCCACCTTCAGCATATTCTGCCTCAACATCTCGCCTCTATGCTTCGGTGATGTGAGCTTCTCCACCTTCCTTCTTTTTATCTAGACACTCATAAGACTTGTGCCCATTCTTCCCGCATGTGAAGCATGTTATTACTCCACCTCTTCCTCTTCCTCTACCTCTAGTACGAGGAAAAGTGTTGTTGTCAGCATAATCTCCTCTCTGCTCAGTATGCTTCCCTCACTGTGAGGTTCCACCTCTCTCAGTTCGAGTCTGAGGTTTCTTCCAGCCCTCTTTGGGCTTCTGATATTTATCCTGGGCAACTGATTTGCCTTTGGGCTGACTTCTTCCTCGGCCTCTCTGACCCTGCTTTCGGCTTAGCTTCTCTTCCACTTTTAGAGCCATATGATAAGCATCTTCCACTGTTTGGATGGTTACCATGCTCATCTCATCCTGAATGTCATATCTCATACCATTCATGTATCTGGAAACTTTCTCATCATCACTTTCTCGATGACCTTCCCTGATGTTCAGCTTGTAGAATTCCTCAATGTATTCTTTTACTGTCATCAGCTTCTGTCTCAGGTTCTGCATCCTCCTGAACAGAGTAATCTGGTAATCTTTGGGGACGAATTTTGCCATCATATTTGCGATCATTCTGTCCCAGCTTTTGATCTTCTACTTGCCTTTGCAACATCTATCAGCTTGTAGTTCATCCCACCACAATGCTGCATGTCCCTTCAATCTTGTGACCGCATGCTTGACTTTCTTGTCCTCTTCGACATCTTCATAGTCAAAGTATGTGTCCAGAGCTCTAATCCAGTCTAGAAGCTCCTCTGCGTCCAGATTTCCCTCATAAACTGGAATGTCCATATTCTCTCTTGCACCCATTCTTGTAATAGCTCTGATCGAGCGTTCGTTTACTGCATCTTCGGCTGCAAATTCTTCCTCATGGTCAACCTCAATCTCACTTTCAGAATCACTAAGATCCCTAGTACTGACTGTGCATCTTTGGGCTGTCTCCATGTCTTCGAGTTTGGCTCGTAGATCACGCATTTATTTCTCCATAGCTGGATCTGTCATCTGCCTACCCCTTCTTCTCGGCATTTCCCTCTCCTCTGGAGGATTGAATGTTTGCCTGTCCCTTCTCCTTGGTGGCATGGTGAATTCTCTTTCTTCTCTGCTACATAAAGCAAAGAGCCTTTCTGTGCTTTGATACCAAAATTGACATCGACGCACGCTCCCTCCACAACCCATAGGTCGGAAGGTCCACATCAACACAGGATCTTTCTTTTACCACTAGCCCGAAGAACTCTAAACAGCTCTTCTATTTCCCTATTGGAAATCTGCACCCACAACAAACTCTCACGAGATCCCCTCTTTACACTTGGGAGATTAGACTTCACAACTTCGGGAATCCAGTGGTCAAGCATTGGTCTCTGGAATCCCGAAAACCTGAAACAGTCAACGTTGACCTTTCCCTTTTCCTTTCAGGATTTTCCCTGTCGCAATTTCAGCGATCGCGATGTTGAGAAACTTGTCTCCTCGACTCCCGAATCCCGATTTGCTGAAACTCCGATACACTCGCAAGATTTGAATTTTCAAATCTACTTCACTTCATCGGCACTTCGGGCTTCACAATATCGTGAATCCTAATGCAAATGGCTTGGGACTTCACCCCGCGAAACTCTGAAATTGTCAACTGAATTTACTTCTTGTCGAGAGTGCACCACCTGCCCACTTCGCTGACCCTTGCGGCCCCACACCATTCTCTTAGCCTTCAGGATTTCACGTTTCATGATATCGCGATTCCCGTTGCAAGGTTTATGGGACTTCAACCTACGAAACCCCGATATGGAAATCCACGTGCAAATCCAACAACCCTTGTGGCTTGGATCTACGATCCTACTCCTCCTGAGCTTAGAACCTTTCAGGAATACTCTCCATATCTCCCCTGCTCCTCCATGAGATCTAACGGCTCACGGGACTTCGCGCATTCTTCACCAAGAATTTCGACCGTCCGTCTCTTCCTCTGAGAGTCTGTCCTCCTATGGCCCCTCTTTGCTACACTTTCCTTCGACCTCTTAAGGTACTTGGCCTCTTGCTTTCCTTCGACTCCTTTGAAGGTCTAATTCCTTCTGAGCTTTCTCCAACTTCGAATCCTTCAGGAAAACCCCTGCTCTCACTCCTTTTGGTATACTTTCAAGCACTTCCAAGTGTTGAAATCCTCTGACTCTGCGCACGCCTGCAACAACAGTCTCTCAAAGCTTCACTCAAGTCCACAACCCTGAGACTTTACTTGGCCTGTGCACTCCTTGCACGGCTCCTGTGCCTGTCTGCACTTCGGCAGAAATGAGAACAAAAGTTATCTCTCCTGAGCTTTCAGAGACAAATCTCTGAACCTTTTGTCAACGCACTCCTTGCAGACACTTCAACTGCACTCCTTGTAGGAACTCTTACTCATATAGAGAAACAATTGAAACTCATTTCCTTACCCTTTCCTCTCAGATTTCAAACATTCAACAAGAAATCATTCATACATAGCATAAAAGCAATTGCATGACAGAAAGAGTAAAACATTCATGAGCATAACATTCAAAGATGCATACACAGAGAATATATGAACACCATGAGTCTAAATCAAAACTTTCTTTGTATTAATTCAGAACTTCTGTACGTGGATTCTGATACACAATTCTCTGCTTCTCCTCTGTGCTCTCCTCAATTATGTTACAATACACAATGAGGGTGTCTATATCCCGTTTTCCCTCTTGCACTCTAAAACTGTCTAATCTACACATTCAATTCTATCTACTTGCATTAACTACTTTAAATGCCTTCTACCTACTAAGGACGAGAGTGAATTTCTCAAGGTGCATTTACATTATACAAGTGTGCTTCTTCTTAATGACTTCATTTAAGATCGCGCAATAACTTCAAGGTGATTTCAAAATTTGTGCTGGGCGCTTTTCCAGCTATCCGTTGTCTCTGCGCTGGCTCGCTTAAAATTGGCGATGCTCCTGCATCAAGTAACAATTCCGATATCTATTTTTTTTCAAAAAATCCATATGTAGGCTACCGGACACATCCAAAGCAACAAAGGCCAAAGTGGAAAAACATGACCAACATAAACTAGGCCAGGGTGGCTACGGAAAACTCAAAGCCCGAATAGTAATATTTAAATGATTAACTGTGGTTAATATTTATTTAACAGTAGCGAACATATATATGTTTTTTTTATTGGTATTTTTAATGGTGTTATGCATTGTAGTTAAATATGTTCGACACTGCTACCACCAAGGAGGACCTGAAGCTTGGTTACAAACATGGTTTTAAAAGTGTGATTGAATATAGAAAAAGCTTGGGCCAGACTCCTATCTCCCCGGCCACGCAGGTAAATCAAATGAATAAGGAAACCGCAGTAGCATGCTTGTAAAGTCTATTCATATTTTATTATATCACCCTTAA
>ML786081.1:668241-682062 GCA_009831015.1 Picea engelmannii | reverse complement strand
ATTCACATCCTCTAACTACACAATCCATACACAACAATAATTGTTTTCCAAGCTCATATTTCTTCATGTTGGCTTGCAATTAATTGTGTTGAAGGGTTAAAAATATCATCTCCAAATGTTTCAAATGATCTTCCCAAATCTTGTTAAAAGTCAAAATATCATACAAGGAGGCTACGATAAACAAGTTTGAGAAATTGCCTTAAGATATCATCCATCAATCTTAGAAGTGTTGTCATAGTATTGTGTAATATAAATTGCATAATGACTCACTCATGAAGTCCATGTGTTTTTTTGAAAGTAATATTCCAAATTATTCTTTGTGTATATTGTCATATTGGTATCCTTACTTCTAATCCAACTTCATGATAACACATGCTTACAATATTTGGTTGATTAGTGCCTTGATTATTTGTAGGGGATATATATATTACGATATATTAGAATATTAGAATATTACAATGTAATAGTAATGCCATATTACAATGTAATATGGCATTACCATATTACAATGTAATATGGTAATGCCATATTACATTGTAATATGGCATTACCATATTACATTGTAATATGGCATACAATATGGTATACCATATTACAATGTAATATGGTAATACCATATTTCATGTAATTTTTTTTTTTTAAACTTAAAGCCATCGTCGCAATATCGATGAAAGTTCGTCGGAAACAATTTTACTATTTTAACAAAACCATCACCATAGCGACAAAATTTCGTCGTAATTTGCCACGAATTTTTGTCGCACATACAACATTTGCGTCACAAGTTTGGTTTTGAGATATTTTTTCATCGATATTGCCATAGATTTTCGTCGCAAGTTGGGACGATTTTTATCGCACATTCAACATCTACATCGTAAGTTATAGGCTTGGGATAACTGTTCATTGCAATTGTGACAAAGTTTCATCGTAATTTCCACATTTCTTCGTTGTTATTGAGACATAATTTCATCGAAATTGTGACGATGCATAGGGTTAACCGATGTTGAAGGTGGTGACATGTGGAGCACTTATTTTGTCGATGTTTCCACGCACACCTGGATCGTGGATATAGCGACAAAATTATTTTGACGGAAAAAAATCTCGGCTGTCGTGGAAATTGCGACGGATATGTGTGGCAATATCAATGAAAAACCATGGCAAATTTGGTCATATGTAGTAGTGTTCGCTCCACAAGTGTTGTGTATGACTATTTCTTAGTTAAGACAGTAGATTGTGCACAAAAAATATTTCAAGTCATCGCATTTATGAAACAACCCTTCATCAACATCAAAATGTATGTTTTCCACAACTTTAATGATGTGAACAAAACTTTGACATGGTTCCATACCCAAAAAGGACAAAAAATAAGGCTTCCTCACTCATATTTCTGCAATTTCAGCATGGAGATTTAGTTTGTCCTTACCTTCTTTATCCAATTTCACTTTTAATCTTAAATCCATGTTTGATTTTCTCAATGACATGTTCTGTCTCTTTAAATATACCACTTTATGAAGTCATTTTAAACTCAAAACCAATGACCTTTACAAAGTATTTCATGATGATAAACATCCTATGGAACCTTAATGAATTTTTCACCTTCATAATATGTAATGATGTATATAAACCATTTGACTTAGACTTATGACTTGAATCTCACTTACATGCATTTTATATTTTATTTTATCAATAACCTAAGGCTTATTGAATAATCCCATGAACCAATACATACACACACATACTCAATGACTCAATTAGGAATGCATTTGTCTTACCAAGACCAAGGCATGACTTTGCAGACTCAGGACAACCTCTAACTCTACCCTAAAAATACTAATGTTAACAAAAGGGATAGATGATTGACAAAATTGTAAAAGGCTAATGCAGATCATATTTAGAGCATAAGAAAATATGTAGAAATATACAGGGATGAGAAACTTGACAGATCATTTTGTATGATGTATTACAACTTGGAGACAAGTGTCGAAGTAGGAATGGGCACATAGGTTCATATATAGACTGGCGACAATTCCCAAGAACTGGTACCTAGATCTAGAAGTGTGCAAAGGGATGGCATACTAAGAAGAGATCATCCAAAATTTTAAGGTAACATTTAGTTTTGAAGTTGAGTCACCTTTAGTAAATGCATCTTTGCAAGTCATTAGAAGTAAAATTTTTATGGAAGAAGGACATATAGAAATAATACCTGCAAGTAGCACACACAGAGAGTCTGGGACAATACATGAACTATTAGAATGTTATAATATTAATAGGGAAGATCAAGAGGAAGAATACCCAAGAAATGTACAAGTACCAGAGAATGAAGGGGGGCCTAACATAGTGTTGGGCACTTTAATTGTCTAATTGAATAGAAAATCAAAGTGTTCAATATAAATTGTCAACCCAGGAAAGTCTGTTATTTCAAGATAATTGTGCACAGTCTATGCTAGATTATGAAAGAATCTCTAATCTAATTGTAGTAGGGAAGTTTTAAAAAAAACAACATTATCACTAACACAGTTGTGCTGATACAACTGGAGTTCTACAGATTTGAAATCATAATTGAAATCTAAACTGATGAATATATAAGAACCCTGGATTGCCTACTCTAATCTAACTTTCTAATTTACTTTTTTCAGGAAGAAGTTCTATACTATTTGTAGAAAGGAAATCTACTTATTGCAAGAAGGTACTTCACACTTTTATTTCTTGGAAACAAGATTTTAACCTAATGCAGAAAAAGGGAAAGCAGTTCTCCATCAATGTTCAACAATCGACTTCTAATTCTCATGAGACAAGGTTATGCGCATCTAACAAGAAGGAACTAAACTGTAATAGCAGTTGTATTCTAGAAATGTCTAACAGTTAAATCATTCTCATTTAAAACAACTAATCTAGAATTCAAAATGGATGGGAATCAGTGAGGAAGGTGGGCCCTTTCCTTCTCACTGAATCCGCTCAAAGAAATAGGTTACAGTCTGCTAAAGGAATTCAATCCACTCTTTCATTCAATTTCCAAAAATGTATGTGTACAATAAGCGTTACTTTTATTTCTCCAATAAAAAAACTCCTTTTCATTACAAAAGATCTGCTATTTAAAGTCAGATTCATTCAGTAGAACATAAACAGAACAGTCTTGAGAATCCCCGATTCTCAAGCTATTCATTTGATATCATTAATACAAAATCTAGAACTCTCCTTGATCAACATCATGAGCCAGCATATCTAATCAACAGGTGTTGCAGCAGTCGTATAACAATAGGACTGGTGGCGTCTATTGTAACAGCTTCTAGGATTGATGGGCTTCTGTTGCAGTAGTCATGTAACAACTTCCAGGATTGGTGGCATCCGTTGCAACAGTCATGTAACAAATTCCAAGATTGGCGCATAGCTGTAACAACAACGAGTTTCTTGAAGTGGGTTCTTCTAATCATTTTGATCATTAGTTAATCATTTCATGGGTAAAATATGTGAATGTTACCAATCAAACATGCTAAGTAAATGAAAATATAAAAGAGAGATGAATAGTTCATACCTTGGGAAAAAGGGTCTTAGTACTCATTATAATAGTCATTTAGCTTAGGAATGAGAAGGTTGAATGGGAAAAAGATGTAAAAAGGGACATTTTTGGGTCCTAACATGTCCCCCAACTGAAGACATTGCATGTCCTCATGCAAAACACATTCAAACCTTACTTTGTAGTTGAAGTAGATAACTGTCTCCTCTAGTGAAAAATTGCTAAATGCCGGTATTGAAAAATGCTTCGTCCAAAAGAAAATCTGCTGTGTCAACAATTTGTTTGAGTTTTTTTTATCTTGAGAAGAGAATCAATTTGAGTTGCTCGAGTAACAACTCATGAACGAAACATAGGTTCTTGTTTGAGGGGTTCTTGTTTGCAAGATTCTGGTATACCAGCAACTATTTTATGACGTTGAGATCTCCTCTATTTTACTGATTTTTGTGTAGCAGTAAGTTCATGTTCAGTCTTGACTGAGACAGTTACTGGTCCTTTAGCGATTGGAAATTTGACTACCTCATATCCTACCTCAAAGTAAATGTTTCCGCACTCAAAGCACATGAGTTCTTTGTTTTTGTCCATAACAACTTTTGTCAATGCTAGGATGTCCAAGGTTATCCCTTCTGGATTCTTTTGTCAAGCAACCTCCACCTCTTGTTGCAGGGTATTTAACTCTACTTTGAGGTTATCATTCTATGTTATTAGTGAAACAATTCTAGAATTTTCTGTATTCTTGATCTTTCTCTCTATTTGGGCAAACAATTGGGAAAGTGGCACATCCTTAGCATGCTGTGTAGTTGGTTCTTGTGTAACAGTTGTGTCTGTCAGGACTGGTTCTTATGGAACAATCTTAACATGGACAGTTGGTTCTTGTATTACTATCTCTGGTTGGACAATCCTCTATGGAGCAGCTGGTTCTGGTGTAACAGCTGTGTCTGTCAGGATTGGTTCTTGTGGAACAGTCTCGACATGGACAGTTGGTTCTTGTATTACTAGCTATGGTGGGACAATCCTCTATGGAGTAGTTGGTTCTAGTGTAACAACGGTATATGTCATGACTGGGTCCTGTGGAACAGTCGCCACTTGGACAACTGGTTTGTGTGGAACCACCCCTTCATCAACCATAGAGGATAGTGGACAAAGAATAGGAATAGCATGTTCCATATCTTGCCATCCAATTGCAGCTTTGGTGGACCTGGTTCTTCTCCTGGGTAAAATAGAAACAAAACCATGGGCTTTCTTCTTTGTTGCTGGAGGAGGAATGGGGCGTTCTTCCTCAACCACACAAGGAGAATATTATGGTATACTAGGGTCTGCGATGATCTGTACATCATCCATGAACGTGTGATGTGCAAAATCATCAGGCGGAGTTGATGATTTTGCTACAATTTGAGTACATTCATTTTGAAAGGAGAGAATAGTTTCCTGAAGTTCTGTGCATAAAGTAAAACCTGGTATTCGTACCTCTATAGAATTCTCTATCA
The DNA here is from genome assembly GCA_009831015.1 of Picea engelmannii. NCBI lineage: Eukaryota > Viridiplantae > Streptophyta > Pinopsida > Pinales > Pinaceae > Picea > Picea engelmannii. The sequence continues at coordinate 677,067 of ML786081.1, read as the reverse complement.
CAACATCCAGAGGGCTCTGATTTTCTATTGATCCAATTTGGTCAAGGGTACTCTGAGGTTTTCCCTTGAATGAACGTTTTCTTTTATGAGAATATGCACTGGTAATGATAGTAGGCACTTGATCGACTGTTGCAACAATAGGAGGGTTATGTGTGAATGTCAGTGCCACAGTAGAGGAGGGAAGCGAACTTGATGTTACAGTGGACCGTGCTGACCTTGCTCACTTTTTAGGTAATGCAGAGATAGGAACATGGATGTTATTTTCAGAGACAGAGGGTAGGTTGTCAATTATAGGTGTCGCAATGGACTGTGCTGACCTTGTTCACTTTCTCGGTGATCCAGAGATAGGAGTAGGGGTTTTATTTTCAGAGACAGGGGGTAGGTTTTCAATGATAAGTGTTGCATCCAAGTGCTGTGATGCATGTCTTGATTGAGTGGTTGGCTATTCATCTGTTTGTTCGACCACAACTACAGGCTGTTGCAATGCAGTTTCATCGAGGCTTGTCCGGCTGGTGCCAGGATGGCTTCAGGTTATGCGGTTTCTTTTTTGAGTCGTCTTATGGGAAGCGACAGTAGGGGTTTGGAATGATTTTGCAGCCGAGGGCAGAGGCTCAGGAAGAGGTCCATGGGTTTTGTTTTCAAGGATTGGTGCAATCATATCTATATGTACAGAATGTGGCTGGTCTGCTACAATAGGTAATAGGTTATTGGAAATGCCCATACCTCTGTGAATTAATAGGTCGATGAGTCTGTGATTAGAAATGCAGTTCTTGGGGTTCTTGGATTTTTTTACAAAATGAGCCATGTTATGCAATGAATGGAGGAGAAAATAAGGAATGTTTATGAATTTCTGATGTCGCAGATGTGATAATAAGATGAAATCAGAAAAATAAAAAAATTGGTATTAGCCTTCGTAGGTAATGTACCTTTTAAGAAATTATGCGACTTTCCCCCATGGCTCTGGTAAGGAATTGACATTTGAACCTCTACCTTTGGTATGAACTTTCTCAATGTTGATGAGGAAACCCTTCTGTGCATCTGAAAGATGTGTTTTTCTGTGAAACCATCGATCTCCTGTTCTTGGCAACCCTGTTACAACAACAATGCTTTCTTCTGCCACTAGAATCCTTACCCCATTCACCATTGAATACCCTTTGGTAAGATTTTGACTAAACTCCAATACCTCGTCCTCATTAAACCCCTTCAACTTTTTAAAATACGATATCCAGCCAGCCTAGAGAAATATTTGGTAGGCCTCTGGGTGTAGCAACAAACTGTCCAGAGTTGCAGGTTCATATCTCAAAGATGATCCTCCCATGATGTTGCTTGAGAGTATAACAAGCACATAGGAGGAGAAACTATCACCTAAATCAGAGACGCAACAATATTGAACGTGGTTTGCAGAAAGAATACAGTGTCTCAGTAAAAATAAGTGTGGGCAGAAAGGTAGTGGAGGTGTGTATAAAATAAAGTATGGACGACTAGATTTACGTTTCCCCCCCCCAACTAAGTGGATGGGCTCCAGGTGCATCGATTTATGACAACCGGTTAGTAAATAGGAAATCATGCTTTTATATATTCATTAATTTAACACGTAGGATTAATCACGTACCTCATATCTTACCGTACATAACGACCTGTTGGAGTAATCGCACAATCCAACCACCATCTGAGTTGTGCGGAATAGCTGACATGATGAAAGATCATGAGAGAAATGACAATTGGAGCAGAGACAGAGTCCTTACTGTAGTTAGCCAACTGAAAATCGTCATATGTGAAGTCAAGTCATTATGAAGCAACACTTTCAGATAGAGAGCACCATTATTGTCTAATCAGTGGTGTTGTGGCATGGAAATATTGGAGGGATGGAGCAACAACATCGGCAAAAATGCAAAAAAGAAAGACTGAAGTGGCAAGAAAGAATAACAACAATTAGTGTATTAGCAGGTTTTTCGGCAAAAATGGCAGAGGTAGGTGTAACAACATGGAAATCGACCAATTTAGCAAAAAAGGGGTGTAACAACATGGAAATCGACCAATTTATCAGAAGAAGGTGTAACAGCATGGAAATCGGCCAATTTAGCAAAAAAAGGGGTGTAATAGTATAGAAATCGACCGAACGCTACATTACTTAGTTTCTAGGAGGTTTTTCAACTTCCATGAACTAATCGTTTGACTCGTTTTGCGATACTCAACCTTGTTGTTCATCAATCCACCTGCACACACATAACCGCTGATACCTTTCAAAGATTTATTAGCATAGTAAAGAAAATAGAGAAATTTCAACTAAAAATGAAGAAATGCAAATTTTGCTGAGGTTATTTATATACAAGGTTTGAGCAAAAGAAGTCATAAAGTTTATAAGGGGAAGGAGAAAGCTCCTTTCCATTTAAGAATTGATAACCTGTATCAACTGTACATCTAGTTTTGAATTCTGCCTTGGACAGTGGATGCTGATACAGACGCAAGTGATGACTATTTGCATGTAACTGTGTATTGGATCCATCAATAGTAATGAACCAGACTGTCCCATTGGGGAAAACAATGTCTACCTCATAAGGCCCTAGCCATCGTGTACACAACTTACCTTGAAATTCTTTAAAGTGTGAATCATACAATAGAGCCCAATCTCCTTTCTGGAATAATTTCTTCTTGATGACTTGGTCATGCCATTTTGTTCTTTGTTGTTGAATCACTATGGTTTGATGGATGGCATCCAAATGATTTTCATCAAGTTTGTTGAGCTGCTACAGTCTGGCTTTCTGTGCCATAGTCAAGTCGAGGTTGACTGCTGATGCAGTTCTTAAGGTTTTGATTTCGAATTCAATGGGGAAAACAGGGCTTTTTCCATATACCAGCTCATAAGGAGAAAAACCAGTTGTGCTCCTCCAAGTAGTTCGGTAAGCCCATAGAGCTTCATGCAATCTGTCAGACCAATCCCTATGATTTTCTCTCATTGTTTTAGTAAGAATGGCTTCAATAACTTTGTTGGTGCTTTCCACCTGGCCATTGCCTTGTGGATGGTATGGAGAAGCTATTCTATGTAAAACATTATATTTACTAAGTAGAGCTTCAAATTTATATGATGTGAAAGGGGGTCCTTCATCGATTACCAATTCTCTGGGAATGCCAAACCTAAAAAATATATCTTCAAACAAGAATGCTAAGACAATTTCTTCTAAGGCTCTGATAAGTGCTTTTGCCTCCACCCACTTGGTCATGTAATCTGTACAGACCAATATATAGACTTTCTGATTCAAAGGTGGGTGAATGAGTCTTACAAAATCCATGTCCCATCTATCAAAAGGCTCTAACACTACCTGAGACTGGAGAGGCATCTCATCCCTGTGAGTTGGCTGACCCATGCGTTGGCAACTGTCACAAGCTTGGACATAATTCTTGGCATCTTGAAATATACTGGGCCAAAAATAGCCCATCCTTAAAATTTTATGCCTGATCCTTTTATCAGAAAAATGACCCCCACAAGGGCCATCATGGAAAGCTTTCAACAGATCATAAACTTCATCATCCCTCACACATATTCTGATTTCTTGGTCCAGGCCTGTGTAGAAGAGGTATCCTCCTATCCAACTATACCTAGCACTCTTTTGAATAATATTTCTTCTTTCTCGAGGAGATAGATGTGGAGGTACCTTCCTTGCAACCAAATAATTAGCAATGTATGCATACCAAGGTGAGTGAGCAGATACTGCAAACATATTTTCACCAGGAAACGAATCATCTACAGGTGAATTATCATCATTTATATGTAATCTTGAGAGAAAATCAACAACCATATTTTCTTTTCCTGGTCTATCCACTATAGTGATGTCAAATTCTTGCAGTAGTAACAACCATCTTGTCACTCGAGCATTAGTAATAGGTTTATTCATTAGATATTTAATGGCTGTATGATCAGTATGAATAAAAGTGGGATAAACAGTTACATAATGCAAGAATTTATTGATTGCATAAACTACTACCAAGAATTTTCTTTCAGTAACTGTGTAATTTAACTCAGCAGGAGCCATGTTCTTGCTAATATAGTAGATAACGTAGGGTTATTTGACCTCCCGTTTCCCTAGTACTGCACCAATTACAGTGTTTAAGGCATTTGAATAAATGTGAAAAGGCAGAGCCAAATTGGGCCCTCTCAAGATGGGAGTTGTGGACAACTTCTGTTTCAGATCTGCAAAAGACAATTCACAGCTGTCAGTCCAATGAAAGTCAACATCTTTTGTTAGTAGAAAAAACAATGGAGAGGCAAGTTTAGAGAAATTTTTAATGAATCTCCTATAATACCCGACGTGCCCTAAAAAAATTCTTACCTCTTTCTAAGTTGATGGAGTTGGAATGTCCAAAGTTACCTAGATTTTGGCTGGATCTACCTGAATCCCTGAATAAGAGATGAAGTGTCCCAACACTACCCCTGCGCGCATCATCAAATGGAACTTTTCTGTACTTAAAGAAAGATGAGACTGTATACATCTTTTAAGCACTTTTTCTAGATTAGACAAAGCTTCTTAGAAATTAGTACCATAAGATGTAAAGTCATCCATGAATATTTCCATACAATCATTCACCATATCAGAGAAAATACCAATCACAGCTCTCTGGAAAGTGGCTGGTTCATTACACAAGCCAAATGGGAGAACCTTGTAGGAAAATTTACCCCAAGGTCTGGTAAAGGTGGTCTTGTCTTGGTCTTATGGGGCAATTTGTATCTGGTTATAGCCACTGAATCCATCTAGGAAAGAAAATAATTTTTTTCCATCTAGGTTGTCTAAAACCTGATCAATAAATGGCAGAGGGAAATGATCCTTCTATGTGGCCTTATTCAGGGCTCTATAGTCCACACACACTCTCCACTTACCATTCCTCTTAGGCACAATAACTAACGGTGATACCCACTCACTGTCTAATATAGGATAGATGAATCCAGCATGGAGAACTTTATGAAGTTCTTCCTTAACAATTTCTTTAAGGTTTGGGTTCATCGTCCTTTGCGGTTGGAAAATGGGTCATAATTATTCTTTGATGTATATATGGTGGGTTCATAGTTAAGAGGGAATTCCTTTCATATCCATGTAATCCCAGGAAAATGCTTCTTTATGTTCAATCAATAATTTCATCACTCGACGAGTTTCAACAGTGGAGAGATTGGGATTGATGTTCAAGGTTTTTCCACATTCGACTTCCACAATGACGCTCTTAGAACCGACTCTAGGAAATAATTCAGCTGTTGATGTTTCTTCATATTTTGTTACAACATTCTCTGTTACAATGACTATTGTTACAACTGAATCAATTTGATTGTCAACAGTTTCTGAGAACATTTCCGAGTTCATTTCTTCCTGGGCCATAGGGTCAAAGAATCTGATCAACTGGTGGTGCGTGTTCTGTGTAACAACAGAGGGGTCACAAATAAAGCAGTTGATTAAATCATCCTCCATATCATCTTTGAAACTTAGGGCCTTTCCTATAGTTAGCACAGGAAGAGCACTTCCATCCTCAGTGTCCATCCATAGAGAATTTTTAGGTTCTACACTGGATGTAGCATGAAGATACATGGTAATTGTTTTTGTGTCATAACCATCAGAGATGGTCATGGAACCAGATCTGCAACCAATGAAAGAATCAGTTGTAGCTAACCATGGTCGTCCCATAATTAGAGGATGGCCTCCCAGACGGGATTTGGGTTGCAAAATGACAAAATCAGCAGGATACTCCCATGAGTCCACTGAAATGACTAAATCTTCGATTACTCCTTCTGGTCTGATGCTAGAGCGATCAACTAATTCTAGAACAGTAGGAGTAGGTTGGATTTGTGTTCTGATTTGTAGCAACTGCATAGTTTCTATTGGCATGATGTGAATTACTGCCCCTAAGTCAACTAGTACATGTGGAATAGATGTCTGTCCATTTTTAACAGTTACTATAGGGTTTCCCGGGTCGCCATATTTAATAGGTGGAGTTTTTCCTAACATCATCTCAGAAAAATCCCCCACTACATGCATTGTGAGGGGATCTTTAGGTTTTCATCCAAGTTTTCTGATACAAAGGTCCCTCACAGTCTTGGAATAAATAGGGACATCCCTTATCGCTTGCAATAGTGGAATATTAACGTGCAGATTTTGCAATTCTCCTAGGAGATTGAAAGATGGTAATTCCATAGGCTTGGTAATTTTCAGTCTTTCAGAGAATGGTGGGTCTGCTGATTCTATAATAGGTTGGTCAATTTATTCTATATCAACAGATGGTCTCTCCCCTGATTCCTTATCTGATTCTGAATATGGAGCATCTTCAATTATTGGCTCAACTATTCTCCTTGATCTTAATTTTATTTCATCACAAGGCATATGAGTAATAGATAAGGTTGGCACATTATGTATGTCTATGTTCTGAACGACCTTATTATTTGGGTTTGGGTTAGGTTGCATAGGCATCTGAGGTCGTAAGGGAGGATTGTTTGGTGAGGCATTGGGAGGCAATTGCAGCTATTGCTGCTGGTACGGGGGTTGGAACTGTTGTTGATAGGGGTTCGGTTGGTGATGGCTTTGATAACCGAGTTGTTGTTGAGGGCCTCTCCCATATGGGTTCCATTTCCCATAGTGATTCTATTGTTGGGGCATAGGTAACCATGCATTGGGATCTTGATAAGAGGGTGGAATTTGATTTGGAGGGGGGGCATTTGTCTATCCATATGGTAGCTAATTGTTCCAATAATTAAATGCTGGAGGAGAGAATTGAGAGTTCATACCTTGACCTCTTGGCTTCCATTGTCTTCTTTGTGTTATTCGATAGACAACCTCTGCTTCTTCATTAGTTGCCTTCATTGATGCTTTTACACCTAGTAGAGAGGGACATTGGTCAGTGGCATGGTCTAATTCACAAATAAGGCATACCCAGACACTGTTCAGTGGGCACTCCCTTGGTAGATGTTTCTTTCTGCAATTCAGACAAAAAATGCACAATGCTTTCTTTGATTCTGCTTGTTTCTGTTTGACCTGCAAAGTATCCATTTGTGAGGAAAAAGAGTTAATCATCTATGTTTTGAAATTTTCTAACAGATTACCTATTTCTGCTCTTGTTGCTCCTCCGTTGGCTGATTTCTGTACCCTTGAAAAAGTGGCATCCTTGGGAGCTGACTTATTCCTTGTAGATCCTCGAGAACATATTTTGCAGAGATCTACAATGTCCTCATAGGATTCCTTAGATATATCTCCCTTTCCAAGCATATTCAACATATCTAAACAATCTTCTCTAACTCCTTTTAGGAAAATGGTTTTCAGAATGTCCTTACTCACATCCGGATGTCCAGACCTTTGTAGATTATATTGGAGTCACTACACAAATTCTTCAAGGGTCTCGTCCTCCTTCTGTGACATATTGAATAGTTCCTCTCTTCGTTCCCTTGTTCGACAATAGTCTTGGTATTTGTTTAGGAAAAACTGCCTCATTTGTACCCATGTTGAAATGTTTTCTCCTCCAAGGCTCATGAACCATATTAATGCATTACCCTTTAATGTAGATGGAAACAGTTTAAGCTTCTGCACAGTAGTAGTGTAGTCATAGCTTCTACACAAAATGTCAAATTCAAACAGAAACTCATCCAGATATTCAATAGATAATCCATGAAAATTTGGGAGAGATGAGAGAGGTATGTTTTTCATAGGATCCATCCCTCGTGGGAACATCAGAAATAGGAAAAACGAGGGTAGAGATAGTATTTTCATTGTTTACCTGATCCTCGTTGTTCTGTGGATTCTCTTGGTAGAGCTCTTCTTCATTATCCCCTTGATTCTCCATATGTGCTCTTTCCCTCCACTCAATATGAACAACATCCCACTCTTCTTTAGTGACTATCCGACTGTTGATTTGATACACAACTTCTTCTAGATTTTCCTTGTTCTAGGCTATACTTCCTTGATCTTCAATGTTCTCCAGTGTTGCTTGCTGATTTGTTGGTGACAAATCTTTAGCTTTGACTTCATCTTCAACTTCATCCCTTGATGAGAATGATGTTTCGAGAAGGGGTATTTCTGTTGACTGTGGATCACATCTTCTTAGAGGATTTGCAGGGAGAAAAATAGATCCTGAAGAAGAATCTGCTCTGGCTATAATCTCATCAACAATGGTTTGTCTCCCCAGTATGTTAGGATTTCTTCTTCTACATCCTCTGGTACCTGTAAGGTTAGTATTTTGGGGGATTTGTTCTCACGTTTTTTGATACATGCAGACTATTCATTTATAAGAAAGAAAACTAATGTGCTTACCAAAATCTATAATTATATTCCCCGGCAACAACGCCAACATGTTGGGCACTTTAATTGTCTAATTGAATAGAAAATCAAAGTGTTCAATATAAATTGTCAACCCAGGGAAGTCTGTTATTTCAAGATAATTGTGCACAGTCTATGCTAGATTACGAAAGCATCTCTAATCTAATTGTAGTAGGGAAGTTTAAAAAAAAACAACATTATCACTAACATAGTTGTGATGATACAAATGGAGTTCTGCAGATTTGAAATCATAATTGCAATCTAAACTGATGAATGTATAAGAACCCTGGATTGCCTACTCTAATATAACTTTCTAATTTTTCTTTTGCAGGAAGAAGTTCTATACTATTTGCAGAAAGGAAATCTACTTATTGAAAGAAGGTGTTATCACTGAAATTTCATCCGCACATGGCGACAAGAACTCTGCATCGTCAAAACAGGACTGGAGTCATTCATGGCACAGGATTAATTCCACAGCATTGCAAAAGGGTCAAAAACTATACAAAATGACCAAAAAATTGAAGGGCGCTTTACAGAACCTGGG
>ML786081.1:654480-666480 GCA_009831015.1 Picea engelmannii | reverse complement strand
TGACATCTAAATAACTAAAATTTGGTACACTTTCACTCACACACAAAATCCACTTTTTCACTCACATAGCCTCGTCTCGAAACGTGGTGGTCTAAGTAGGTCTCCTCAAAAGGGATTCTGAAAACACCCCATCTTTTCTTGATCGGACTATCCACTCCCACTTTTAAATCAAACGAGGTTGGTTTTCACCCCCAGCCTCACAAAACAATTTCATCTAAAATATTTCTAACAACTCACTAAGTTGTCCTCCACAGGAGGTGCCAAAAGAAAATTTTAGTCTAGGTAGGATTTCGGGGGTAGGCATCCAAATAACCCCCCGTTATCTAGTTCTCACACTTTCAAACAGAGAAGTTGACAAATAGGGAACTTCAAAATCCTCCAAGTCCAACGTTCCAATCACCATAAGGCAGGGAAATACCCGTGAAGGGTCGAAGGCTGAGGTCCGGTTGTTCTGTGCATCCCCCCTTGAGGCACCCACCTCTTGGACGGGATCCAGCCCATGACCCATTTCTTAGGCCGAAAATCTAAATGCCGCGCTTGGACCGAGGTACCTAGTGACCAACTGTAGGACATCTACCTAGGTGGCGGTTGTGGGCTGCAATCGCACCTTGATTGGATTTTGTGTGGCTATTGGGAAGTATCGCCAGCTCTTTCAGGATATTGCACCCTCTACCCCTCATTATAACAAGTTATTTCATCCTTCACTAGTGTCTCTTCCGGTGACTTCAGACCCCACTGTTGAGAGCTATTTGAAGGTCCAGTGCTTTTTGAGAGGAAGGACGTTACGTCTTCTAGGACATGAGCATTTGTTTTCTTTTGATTCCCCCACGCGGACAAAACCCTCTTACCCACATATATGTTTCTTTCTCATTTATATATGATGCACATCTGATTACAATTTGACTTTGATATATATATTGTGTAAACATTCAACAAAGACTCTTGGTTCTATATTTCTCTCATCAGTTGTTGCACACATTTCACACAATTAGTCTGACACCATAGGGGAACCACAGAACCCCCGTCGTTCACGACGCTTGCTCAACCTTCCTCCTATTTTAGGGGGAGTATCTGGTCGTACTCGTTCATCGATACCTCCTTCACACACTCCTGTGAGTGCTACCATCTTAGGATCAGATTTGCTTGGTTCTACCTTACTTGGGTCCAATTCCCAAGGTCACACAGTCACTCACTCTCCTTTACATGGAAGCGGAGGACCCACTTCCTCTCAAGGAGGGAGCACCAACCCACCTAGTCCCCATCAAGGGTTAGGTTCACAACACACCATGGCTGGAACTAACATTCCTACCCCACTACAGATGCCATACTTGGCCTCTCTCAACATACCGGATCTCACCAAGCTTACCAATGATCCTATATTGCATGACGCCAAATGGCCTGCAATGCCAACCAAACTTCCTTCAGACATACCAAAGTTTGAAGGGAAGACAGGAGATGAACCTGCCAATCATGTCATGACCTTTCATCTATGGTGTTCATCCAATAGCATCATGGAAGACTCTATCAGACTGCGTCTTTTTCAATGCACACTCACCGGCCCATCAGCCAAATGGTATGTCGAAGAAAAATTAGGGTCCCATACGACCTTTGAATCCTTGGCCAAAGCATTCTTAACTTTCTTCCAATTACCCATCCGCCATGACAATGGTCTAGAACTACTGTCCAATTTCAAACAGACCTCAGCCACCCACATCGTTGACCACATTCATGAGTGGCATAGGCGACGTAGTTTGTGTAAAGCAGAAACCACCAAGCAGCAATGCCTCGACTGGTTTCTTAGATCACTTGTCGCTCTCCTCGGGAAGGATGTCGCTTCTACCTTCCCTCAATCCGAGGAGGAATCCATTAGTAAAGCCCAACAATATGACCTCATCTACGCACAGTCAGGATACTTATACACAGTACTTCCTGATCTTCCAAAACCTGTGCCATTTGGCCAGGACAAACCTGGGATGTCTCACTCAGCAGACGGACTAATAGGTACCACCACACACCATGGTCCACAACCCCAACCACCACCGATGTATGGAACACCTCAATACCCGCCGGCATATGGGGGCACTCCTTATTTCCCCCCACCCCCTTATCAACATCCATATCCTGTTGCTATACCTCCACCCATTAATGGACCACCACTGGCACCTCCCATACATCCACCTATTCCCACAACCAGTGGTACCTCCTCAACATCAGCTTATAGTACTAGTGAAAGCACAATGCCTTCCTATGTACCCTATGGATCGGTACCACCACAAAATCCATACTTTCCCTTTCCGAGTCCCCCACAACCCATGGCTCCCCCACATCCTCATGCGGGGGTAAACTTTGTTCAACCCTCTGCTGCTCAACAATACCAAAATTTTGAACAATTAAACACAGCCAACCCTTCGAACAATGCCAAGAAGAAAGGACGAAAGATGAATAACAACAATCCTGGTCAAGGCGGGAATCAACCCCCACAACATCAACCCACTGGGGGAAATAAAAACCAAGGGAACCAAAACCCCCAAGGGGGAAATAACAACAAACGCCAAGGGCGGAATACTGTTAAAACTATCCACCCTTGTGCTCTTTGTGGCATGTATGGTCATTACACTCACCACTGCCCCCAGATTGCTGATTTCAAACGATTGAAAGACTCTGGGAGCCTTCCCCCCTCCCCTGCGCAACCCGCCTTACAACAAGCACAACAACAATATGCGCAACAACCCCCTCCCACCGTGCTGCAAAATCCTATCCCACATCAAGGTGTCATAAACACCCAACAGGACACGCAGCATCCCCCACCTCAAGTGGGCCAATACCATAATCCCAACAAACCAGTAGAGCGAACGATTCTCCTCACTAGTGAGGAAGAAATCCTTATGAAAACACGCAATCGTCACTATCCTACAACAACTAAGTCTACTCCTACATCTCCAGAAACAAACCCTACACCAACGAGACCCCCGTTGATGATCCCCCGCCCTTCGACTGAACCACCATTACGCATCCCTCACATCCCCTTGCGACGAAATGTTCACAATCCATAGGCTAGGGCAACACATAACTACAGCTTGGTAGATGACTTAGCGCAATCCCCGGCTGCCATGTTAGTTCTGGAAGTCCTCCAGACTTGTCCTACACAGCGGAAATCACTACTTTCCACCTTGGGAGCAGTCGACCCTGCCGATACTCGACTCATCACTTTTGACCTTGATAGCTGCGAACCTCGTCTTCCCACCACAGTTGCTATTCAAATACCAGTCAAAATACGGAACATAACTGTCCATCGGTGTATCATCGATGAAGGGGCATCTACCTATATCATGTCCAAAACAGTATGGCAGAAACTTGGTTCCCCGGACCTCTTACCCTCCACCATCACATTGCGAGCTTATGACGGGAGACCATCATCCCCCGAAGGGCTCTTCCAAAATGTCCCCGTAGAACTCAGGGGAAAAACCATTCTCATTGACATTGAATTTATCGACGCTCAACTCGATTACAATATCTTGTTTGGCCGTACCTACATGTATGCTATGAAGGTGGTGGCATCATCCGTCTTTCGGACAATCATGTTCCCCCACAACGGAAAGATTGTAACCATTGACCAAGTCTCACATTATGAGCCAAACCCATCTGCCAATATCGATAACATTCTTCCTCTCATTCACACTAACAAAGACATATATCCACTCATCGAGATGGGTCCTAGTATTTTCAAAGATCCATCCTTGTTAGGGACATACCATGGAGCACCACCACTCCTTCCCCCTAGTCAAGTATGCGTCATCTCATCTAAAGAAACTTGCCAGGAGGATGCTCGTCCTCCTCAGGAGGCTTCAGTCAGTCCTGACGTCTCAACAGTCTCAGCATCACTTCCACTAGAGCCTCCTGCGCATTCGCCGACCCCTCCAGTCCATGAATCTACACCCCCTTAGGGGCCTCATCCCATTTGGGAAACAGTTCCCCGACCCCTCACTCAAATTCCCTTCTCTTACCCTCCACCCGGTATAGAAGCGTTCCAGGTAGCCGCAACACTTACACTACCCAATATGGTGTTAGAAATCCCAATGTGGTACTTACATCCACCTGAGATGGTCCCTCGCCCACAGGAAGGACTCCCCATGACGATTCCTGTCCTCACCCCCACTACCCCCATACTCCCTACCCCCCCTGCTACCGCTGGGGGCAGGAGAAAGAAGAAGGAGCCCATAGCTCCACTTCCTCCACGCATCCCACCACCTTGCGCATTGTGTGACAAAGAGGGTCACCAAACCAACAACTGCCCATCATTACCGGAATTATGGAATTTGATTCCCCCCAATCCAACCCCCACACCACCCATTACTACCGACACTCAACCTTCCAGTAGTAAAGGGTTGAGGACCAAGTTCGTGTGTGCTATCTATTCTGAGTATGGCCATTACACCCATCATTGTCCAACACTGCCACGTTTTCGGCAGGCATTAGATATCATATGCCAGGACTTTCAGAACAATCCACGCCCTGCTACGTCCTCCATAACACAAGTCACTGACATTCGCTATGTCACCACTTCAATCAATGAACGCATGAGATGCCCTTGCTCTCTTTGCGATTCATTGGCTCATTTTACCTACCAATGTCCTATGATCGTAGAATATAGGCAATGTCAGTTGGCCCTACTCCACCAACCCGCAGGGGTAGTAATTGACCTTACTTCGCCACTAGTAGATCTCCACGTCATTTCCCCCGAGCCCGAGGCACTCCCTACGCCTCCATGGTTCTTAGACGACGTATCTGAGGATTTACCCCGTAACCCTCCCAACTCTCCTACTCATTCCCCTGTGGAGATTATCCATCCAACCACCACGGGTACCCCTCAGTGCTTCAACATATGGTTCATGACGAGCGAACCCTCACCATCTGCTCACACCTCTCCCCTTGCTTCATTAGCAGGGTGCAATCACACTAGAGTTGAGATCACTCCTCACGATCCATTATATTCTCGTTGTTTTCAATGTGACGAAGACATATTGGAAGAGTTACAACGCCCAGAATCTCCTTGGGATGCACTACATCACCGTGCTCTCTTCCTTCCGCAGGAAGCCCACATGCCTCCTAGCCACAACCCCGTTTACGTGGTCGAAACCAAAGACTTTATCCCATCAGGGCCTATCTATTGGTTCAACAATCCTATTCCTGCACCCGACACTTTTGAAGAAGGTAATCTGGCTAACATTTCCCCCACTATCAAAATCAACATTTCCATTAAAAAGGGCATCGTCGAAGAAATCATCATTGGAGCCGCTTGTACTCCACAGGAAATTGCTGCCTACACAACCCTCTTCCAAGAATACAGGGATATATTCACCTGGTCATACATGGAGATGCCTGGCCTCGACCCATCTATTGTCGAACATTGTATCGACTCCTGGCTAGACATCACACCAGTTCGCCAGAAACAACGACCGCTACACCCATCTAAGGCTGCGGCTATCAAAGCCGAAATTGATAAATTACGTACGACCGGGTTTATTTACCCCATCGCTTACACTTCATGGGTTTCCAACCCTGTACCCGTCGATAAAAAACAGGGCACCATTCGCGTTTGCACCGACTTTCGCAATCTCAATAACGCATGTCCCAAGGACAACTTCCCAACGCCTTTCATCGATCATATTATCGATGACTGTGCCGGCCACGAGGCTCTTTCCTTTATGGACGGATTCTCTGGCTATAACCAAATTCAAATTCACCCAACCGATCAGTATAAAACCACATTCATTACCCCATGGGGTACGCTTGCATATCGTGTCATGCCCTTCGGCCTCAAAAATGCCGGCACAACCTTCCAGCGGGCGATGACATACATCTTTCACGATTTGGCTGCAATCATTCTCGCCTACTTGGACAACCTCACTGCTCGATACAAGAAACGCACTCAACACATTGATGATTTACGAATCATCTTTCAACGGTGTCATTAGTACAACATTCGCTTGAACCCTCTCAAGTGTGTTTTCTGTGTCACTGCCGGGCGCCTCCTCGGTTTTATCTTTTCCCAAAGCGGTATTACCGTGGACCCCCTTAAAGTCAAAGCCATCACCGAAATTCCACCTCCTCAGAATTTGCGACAACTGCAAAGTCTACAGGGAAAAGCTAACTTTCTGCGATGCTTTGTTCCTGATTACACTATACGCGCACATGGTTTCCTTCGCTTACTGCGTCACGACATCCCTTTTCATTGGGACGACTATGCCCAACAGTCGTTTGACGATCTTAAAGCGGCGCTTTCCAATGCACCTTTGATTAGTGCACCTGACTACAACCGCGACTACATCCTCTACATATCAGCATCAGCTGTATCAGTAGCAGGCGTCCTCGTCCAGCTCGGAGATGACAATCGTGAACACGTCATTTACTACGTCAGTAAGAACCTCTCAGGACCACCCCTGAAGTACAAACATGAAGAGAAACTTGCTCTTGCAGTTGTCCTTGCAGTTCAGAAACTGCGTCACTACATTCTGCTTCGCACCACTAAGGTCGTCGCAGATTCCAACCCTATGCAATATTTTCTCAGCCGTCTCCAAGTTAATGAAAATTTCGCTCGATGGATCGTTATCCTTCAGGAGTACGACCTCGAGTTCTCAACACGCAAGAGTAAAAAGGCCCTTGTCCTCGCAGAACTTGTCACGACCCTTCCCTCCGACACACCCAGTGCCCCCGTCAATACCGACTTTCCTGACGAACATCTCTTTTACATCGCTTCAGATAATCCTTGGTATGGCGACCTCCTCATCTACCTACGAACTCAAAAGTTCGGTAATCACCTATCACGAGATGATCGTCAGCGTATTCACCATCAGGCCCCCCGCTACCTCCTCATTGGTGACATCCTCTATCGGCGGGGCATCGACACCATTCTTTGTCGCTGCCTGACTATTGACGAGGCCGACAGAGTCTTAAATGACTACCAAAGTGGCACATGTGGGGGCCATCTTTCGGGCATCTCCACTTCTTAGAAGATTATCCGAGCTGGTTATTTTTGGCCTACCCTGTTTCACGATTGCGTTCATGCTGTGAAACGCTGTGAGCAATGTCAGCTCTATGCCAACAAAGCCCGTGCTCCCCCCGCTCTTCTTCACCCGATCATCACTGCAGGCCCCTTTTGTAAATGGGGCATTGAATTTATGACTTGTAATCCCCCGTCCAGCAATGGTCATAAATACATTGTTGTCGCTGTCGATTACTTCACAAAATGGGCCGAAGCTATGCCCACTTTCAACAACACCGCTGACACGGCAGCGCATTTTTTCTTCAACCACGTCATATCCCGGTTCGGAGTACCACTCCAACTTGTTTCTGATCATGGGAAACATTTTGAGAATGAGATCTTCGTCGAACTCTCTTCTCGGTTAGGCTTCTCTCATGAGTTTGCCTCACCATATTACCCCCAGTCAAACGGACAGGTCGAGGCAGTCAACAAAGTCCTCAAGACCATGTTACAACGCACGGTTAATAAACATAAAACCAATTGGCATCATATGTTATTTTCCACGCTATGGGATTATCGAACGGCAGTAAAGACCGCTACGGGTTTCACGCCATTTCATTTAGTCCATGGGGTTGAGGCAACTCTTCCCATCGAGTGCGAAATTCCCACCCTTCGCACCGCAATTGAGCTTTTACCTGACACTGCTCCCATGGAGCAGCGCTTGCTGAACTTGGAGTCTCTAGATGAAGATCGTCGATCCTCATTACAGAACAACGAGGCAGCTAAAAAATGATCCAAGGCTACCTTTGATCGCCATGTCAACCTTCGCTCATTTCGCAAAGGCGACCTTGTCCTCGCCTATGATATCACTCATGATACCTTTGGCCACGACAAATTCGAATCACTGTGGCATGGCCCTTACATAATCCAACATTGCCTCACCAAAGGCGCATACATCTTGGCCTCCCCCGAAGGCCTCATGCTCAAAGAACCCATCAATGGGTTATACCTCAAGAAATTTTATGCTTAAACGTAGTCAAGCTACTTTAGGTTATTTTTTTTCTTTTCTAGCATTTTTGATCTTTTTTCCCCTCATCTAAACTATCCTTTGTGCTATTGACAGATGACTCCTCCACCATCTTACCACATTGGTTACGCTGACGGCGCCAGCCGTTGGACACAAAATCTCGCTTCGACTGCTTGGGCTCTCTACACCCCTTCACATGAAATGCTACATTCCAACGGCATATGTTTAGGACCAGAAACCAATAACCAAGATGAATACACTGCTGTCATTGGCCTCTTGACTGATGCCCAACATCATCATATTCGTCACCTTGGCATTTTCCTCGACTCTGAACTGGTCGTTCTCCAACTCAACAATGTGTACCGTGTACGTGATCCGTGCCTCTTTCGCAAATACTTGTAGGTTAGATTATTATCTCGACATTTTGATTCCATTACATTTACACATATTCCAAGAGAATTGAATCAAATAACAGATGAAATAGCTAACATGGTGCTCGATTGGCATATATCACATCAAGCTACACATACATAAACATCTCATACATCCTGTCACAGCATATAGATAGAATCAACATCATCAACATCAACACAAAAAACACATGAAAACCACATTTGGATCCCAAAAACATGTATACTCATATATATATATGTGGGCCTCTCAGGCCATCCAAATGTTTACATACAACAAAAATACATTGGCCCACAGGCCCGTGCCACATCACGGTACAAAAATCGGCTCACCAGCCTATCAAAAAGGTCTACAATATACATCAGCGTGCCTCTATCGCACCCCCAGCTTCTCCTCCCTCAGGAGGAGGTGGTGGCCCACCCCCACCAGCCCCAGGTGGTGGTGGTGGCACATCCACAGGACCTCCCTTCTCAGGCGACAGACGCCCGCTAGTCATCGCGGCGAGCACAGCTGCTCGTCGCACTATCCCTCGCCATGGTGGCGGTAGTCCAATGCACTGCTCCAGGACCCCCTCGTCCTGGATGAGGATCCACATGCCCTCAGGAACGTCCTATAAAACTGTCTCTAACCGATGGCGTATGTCATCAAAATCACCTCCGGCCGCCACCGGAGGAGCGTGCGATGGCCCCGCACCAGGGTCATCAAAACGGCGCCTCTGCGCTGGTCTCCCGGGCTCTGCTGGTCCCCCAACAACCTCATCATGCGAACGACTCCCTCCACGCGGCGGTCTCTCCCACTGAGCTAGTGCTCTATATAACTCCACCTCACTCCCACGAGGTGCCAAATCTGCACATGCACAAAACAACAAACAACAAATCGTATCAGTGTCTATACATCATACATATGAACTGATATATCAAAATCTAACATAAAATCCAAACATGCAAATACACAGCATACCTCGATGGTCGAATACCTCCCCAGGAGGCAATACCATGTCCGGGTCCCCCCAGAAGTCCACCCCAGCATAGGGGAACTGGAGTATAACCTGCGACATCTGCCGCCATATCTGCGCCACCTGCGCAGTAAAGTAATGTCCACCTTCACCACCACCGTGGTGAACCAAAATCTGTGACCACCGCCTCAAGCATGGCTCTCATACCCCTGGTGCCTCTAGTAGCACCCTCGGGCACAGCATCGGCACCCTCTCTAAGAAATAGGCCACCAGGATGGAGCCAAATGTAAACTCCCCGGTGCCTGTAGACTGACAACGGTCCAGCTGCGTGATCATCCGCGCATGCAGGGTCTGACCCCAGGCGAACCACTCACGGCCCGCCACCACCCTCTCCATCAAGAACATCTCACCACCGCTGATCTGGTGGGTCGCCAGTGACCCGTACACTCGAATAATCATCGCTGCTATGCAATGATGCAGCAGGGCATCTATCCCACTGATACTCACTGCCGTCCCAGCCATGTAGCGCTCGCCTGAGCAATACTGCTCGGTGACAGTACGCAGATGAGTGTCCCTCGGCAGCACAGGCTCTGTCGGCAACGGTGTTCCCCGGAAGGGGAGCCCAGTCAAAAAGTATACATCCTCCACCGCAGTGAAGGGGATTTGCTCTCCTCGCATGAGGAAGCAGTGCTGCTCTGGGCTCCACATATGGAGCAGGAACTGGAGTAAATACTCTTGTGCCCGTATCAACGGGCACTCAAAGAACTTTAGCAACCCACTAGTTGCTAAAGCCGCTCGAACTGCAGGCGGTGCATTGGCCACAGCATCCCGCAACTGTGACCAGTCTCGCTCACGCCACCGCACATCCATGATCACTGCTCGCCATCTGCACACAACCCAAAGTCCTATATTAGCTCATACAACCATCTAGTACATCAAAAAATGCTAATTTTTCACCCTGAAACCTTGCCTCAAAAGCACGGTTTTACCACCCAGAGGCACGCACACATGCGCACCTGTTCACTACACAGGCGCACACATATGCGCTCCTGTTTTTCCCACAGGCGCGCTCTTGATCGTGCCTGTTCACAATACAGGCGTGCGCTAGGGCGCACCTGTCACACCCACAGGTGCGCTCTATAGTGCGCCTGTTCACCCCACAGGCGTGCACCCATGCGCACCTGTCTACCTCACAGGCGCGCCTAAAATTCCTTCTCCCGCGCATGAATGCATGCTTATTCAGTGTACAGGCGCGCACGCATGTGCGCCTTCCACTGAGTCGCCCACGCATGTGGGCCCACATTCTACCAAAAACCCCTTTAAACCCCTGTACGACCCCCCCATACCTACCCTGCCCAAACATTGGAAGCCTATTTCTATGCAGGATGATTAGACCACTAACCTGAAACTTGCACACCGTTGATCGGGTACCTCATGCTCCCAGAATCACTCAATCTCCTCTGAATCTACTCCAAAACTCACTGTAGCAGCAGGTACAAATGAAGTGGCAATGTGGGCCCTACAACTATATATAGGCCTTTTGCCAAACTTCCACTCAACATTCTGGGAGCCCACGATGTCCATTTGTCAAACCGTCTTCAACCACGGGATCAGCATCTCGCCGCCTACGTCACGACTGTCCTTGGGCCACTTTTCGTCCTAGGTCCCCGGGGAGCCTTTTTTTTCCATATCATGGTCAGGTACGCACATGCATAGTCACATTTGTTAGATACATGCTCATATCTTTAATCCTCTTCAGATATAGTTCACTTTGGGTATTTGGTTGTTCTGTGCGCAGGTACTTGGTCCTCAGTCACTGACATCATCCCTTCAGGTATATATATTCAGCATTGGCATGTAGTCTCTCCCGCTGTATTGCATTTACATTTCCAGTCACACCCTCTGATATTGGCCTTTAGGATTCCATTCCCGGCTCTGCAGTACTCACACCTCCATTTCCATTTTTCAGTACTGTAACCCGGTAGCCTTCTCACCCACATGAGTTGTCCCATTCATAGCCCCTTTTATCACTTTCGACACTCATGTTGTTCTTCACTACCCTTTAGGGATGGGAGTCCCGATAGTCTTTCATTATGTTGCAGATCAACCACATATTTCTTCTCCTCATTTTGCTAGCTTCCCATACAGACTCCCAGATCATCATTTTATGGTTATGTTATTTTTACCTGCACCTCTGCAGGATCGCGAACCCACCATTTCATCCACCATCAATTTTCCCATCTGCGAACATATCTTCATTTCACCTACCGCATACAGAAACTCACCAATGGCCCCCCCACCCTTCATCAGTTTTCCAAGAAATTTCTACCCTCCCTGGGGCACTCATTTCACACTGGGGCACCCGTTTCTGTATTTGTACATTTTCCCACAATTATTCATTATTTATTGTACAAATGCCTCTATTTCCGGTTATTTACTTTTGTTGTCACCATTGGCGACCTGCTTTCCTTTTGGCCACACACAACCCATGTCACCCTTGGTTGGAGCATTACTTCTCATTTACCCTCACCGGCATCGTCTATATCTTCAGAGTACTACCCAGATCACTTACCTATACCCTCTGAATTTGTTCACCTTGTCCCGCCTCTGGCACAACTTATCCTC
>ML786081.1:603219-627193 GCA_009831015.1 Picea engelmannii | reverse complement strand
TAAATGATAAAATATTGGAGAAATTTCTATTTATGGAAAGTGGTTAACCCTAAAATAAGGAAAATAGGTTAAGTGACCTAGAAATGGGTTAAGTGACCTAGAGGATGAAAGTATATATAAGATAGCAATGGTCTCTTGTAGATGATCCTTTTTGTGGATCAATGGAGAGCTTCTTGTGAGAATATCTTTTGGAGTATTGATGGAGAGCTTCTTGTGAGAGCTTCTTGAGAATTTTTGGTGTGTAAAACTTGATCATATTGAAGAGCCATAGGTGACTGAGGTAACCAATGATATCTAAGCTGAATTTCAGAAGGAAGGTGAAGAAAAGAGGGCTGAAATTGAAGGGAGGACAATTTCTTTTGATGATGCTTTCTAAGGTATGTTATTTACAAGTCATCTCACCATTTTTGCTATAATTTTTTTTCTATAATGATTCAAATCGTGAAATTTATATGTTATTGAGAAAACATACCCAAGTATCTATGGTAAAAATTTCATCTTGTGGGTCGTTGTATTTTGGGATTTACAGTCCGTGGAAAACAAGGTTTGTGGCTAGTCTTGAAACTAGTCAAAAACAGGTGTTTCGGGTAAAAAAGTCCTAAATTCTTCATAACAGATCCAAATTTAGTGAGAAAAAATGTGTTGGTTAGGTTATATTCTGTAGTATGTTTTTTAATAGTTTCATATCAATTCAACTAAAATTTTGTGCGGGGCACGCTCTACAAG
Organism: Picea engelmannii; assembly: GCA_009831015.1. Lineage (NCBI taxonomy): Eukaryota > Viridiplantae > Streptophyta > Pinopsida > Pinales > Pinaceae > Picea > Picea engelmannii. The sequence continues at coordinate 626,467 of ML786081.1, read as the reverse complement.
GTCGCTCGCTAGAATAAGATAGAATTCAACAAGGTATGCCACTTTTGCTATAACTCCTTTTCTGAGAGGTTCCAAGTAGTTCCACCTGGAGGAATTGCATAAATAAAACTGAAGAACATTGTGTATCAGGCTAATATATTTTTTCATTACAAGTACAAAGTTATGATTATTTCAAGTTGGGGCTGTTGACTAATACAAAACTAGTCATGGTTGAGACAAGCAGTTGATGAGTTGGCACATACATGAGGTGTATAGTTGATGATGTTGGTACATATTTATGAGTAATTATTTATGATTAGTTGAAAAATGATTGGTATATACTTGGTACATGGTTGGATGCACTTGTTTATGGTACAGGTTGATTACAGGTTGTTTGGCACATGTTGGTGCATGGTTGATGCACTTGTTTATGTTGACAGATTGATATCTGTTGAGGATTGTTGCCTCATCTCAGTTGGTGATGAGAATGTAAGTTGAGTCTTGAATATAGATATGGTGCTCTTGTAGAGTTGTAATCTATTCAGTTGTTGCTGAAAAACCCTTGGATTGAAGTCCATAATAAAAAGAAAAACTGTACATACATCTTGTGTTCTTTGTGTTCCTTGTGGAGATGATTTGTTGATGATATGTTGCTGATATGTATTCAAATCTAACTGATTATAAATGAAAACAATGAGTAATGAGAAAATGTTGAATGTTAACTAAAGATTTTTTGTGTAAGAGGGAAGTTTTGGGAAAAATATCCCCACACTCATTCATCCCCCCTTCTAAGTGTGGTAGGTGTGTCCAACAGAAATATCGTGAATCGGGAAACCTCAATGTTAACTTCAGAATCACGAATATCAATGTTGAGCACCTTTATTAAATATATCAATGTTCACTTGGTATTCTTGCATTTACTTATTCTCCTTTATTTATTAGGACTTATTAACTAATGTCGGCCTTTATTACATATAAAACATATCCTCCTAACAAATTACCCATGGAGAGGGGTTAGGATTGGATCCTAACATATTTCAAATTTCCACTTATAGGATCTAGATTCCACAAGTATGAGACTTCCTTATTATATTGGTTTGTCTCTTTTCAACAACATGCATTGGTATTCCTTATGGACTTATATTTCTTCCATATCCAAGACCACTCTTCCTGCAACTTCAATCTTCACATAAAAAAACAAATTGTTAGTTTTTATGCACATTGTTAACTGGTGGTACCTCATACCTACTAGATCTGTCTACTGGTACCTCATATCTACACTATATTTGTTTGGTAGTACCTTGTTGAGAACTCAACACACCCTAAAAGCCTTATGAAATTTTATCACTTTTTGGGTACCACTTGTTTTCTTCACTGTCTAAATCGATTTCACTTTTGGAAATGGTTATTCTTTGTTTTTTTTTCATGACTCTTATCATCAAGTCAGGTTTTCTTGAACTTGTGAAACCTCATGTCTAAAAGAATTGGACACCCGAATTAAGAATCGACAACTAACACTGCACCTAACGCTCTCAGGTTCAGCGTCGAAAAAATTTTAAGCAAGTAAAGGGACCAAACAGTAACAACAGTTGTTGAGCACTGATCCCCATCAGCTTCGACAGAATATGGAGTTGGTTTGCATAAGTTATTCGCATGAAGTTTCAAGAGATAGTCGATCCCCTTCAGCATCAAAAAAATACGGGAAGGATAGAAATTAACAAAGGATGCAAAGAAATCACTGATAGACGATGACTGATGCACTTTATCGGGGTCAGGGAAATCCAGAAAAGGTTAAAACAATCATTTTGTCTATGGAAAACATATCGCCGATCCCCAATGTGTTTCCAACATCAGGAATGTTTTTAGAGAGTCGATCCGAGAGCACTTGGGTAGGTTTATTGCCGATCGTCGATCCTTGATACTTTTCATCGTTGACAAGATAGGATTGGGTTTTTGAACATATAGCTTAAATAAAGTCCCGATCCAGATTAACACGAGCAAATGAAGTCACCGGTATCTAATGCCACGTGTCTTTATCACATAAGGGGGCATACGAACTAGTTTCATCTCGAGTCATATTAAGGTTCCCTAGATCCTAGTCATGCCTTCTAGTCAGTTTTTCCACGTCAGCTCTGTACAACAAGATCGATTTGTTGAAATATTGTAACTTCAAGATTATTCTATTTATTATTGAGTTATTATTCATTAGATCAATACCCTTTTGTGGATTGATCATGTCGAGCATTGTAATTGACCAAATCCCCTTTTATGGATTGGTCAAACCCTAAATATATTATCCAAATTGAGAAGTCGACCCCCAGGCTAATTAAAGTGGTTTTAACCACAACAAATACAAGTCGGCCCTGCCTAGTGAATAGACACCTTTCCAACACCTGCCAATTTAAATGAAGCCAATGCCTCATTTGATCAATCACTCATTCGCTCACTCAGTGCACAAGTTTGGTGGCTGCAATTGGGAGAAGAAGGAAGAGAGAGGCACATTGATCAGTGTTGGATATTGTCTAGTGTTTTGGTTTGTTGTCTTGGCATTGTATTGGATATCTATATTAAGGAGGTTTTTGCTGGGTTTTCTCCCCCATGAGGGTTTCTCAGGATAAATGTTTTGTATCTTGTGATTGTGTTTATCTCAGTGATCCTACCTATTATCACTCCAAAAGTCACCCTAGACTGTAATTAGGTGAGCTTGGTAACATCAAAATATTGTATGTGAATGTATGAGTATTTTAAAGGGTCAAATGGAAAAGACTCGAAATGATAATATCCTAACTCAAAAATAGGGCTAACATGTAACAACAAATAAGGTCTTGACTAACTTCAACCAGTAGTTTGGGAGTAAATGTGGATAGAGGGAAGAATTGAGTGAGAGGTATGTAAAGGCTACTACAAACATCAAGTCTATAAGAGCCCAAGGAAGAAATTTCTTCAAACAAGATCTTCTTGAAATTAGAAACTAAGAAACTAAATAAACACCATGACATTATAATGATCAAACATCCACCATAACATTATCACAGTTATCCATGTGAAGCATTCAAGACATGAAAATTTAGCATTAGAAGCATATAGGATGAAATAGAAGATGATTTCTATTAGTCAAAAAGTCTTAAGTCCAGTACACTGTTAGATCATAGTCACTTCATCAAAAAAAATATTACAGCCTGGGGAGCCTTGCTCAACCATCCGAACCCCTTCCTACGTTTGGAACATGGATTTATAATAAAAAGGAAAGGCAACAACTGGAGGTGTGTGTTGGCCCTTCCTCACATTTGATTCTTCAACAACATCTATCCATCTAACACCCATGCTAACAATTATTTAACAAACTGCTATAAAAAAGGAAATGTGTTGGTAACAGATCCAACAATATTTAAATGAAATTTCCTCCCTTGATCATCATTGATGTGCCTCCTCTTGCATGTCAAGTGTCCTATAGAGGTGGTAAGTTGTTATCATGCTGCCATCTACTATCTCATCCATTCTCCACATCATCATCCACCTAAAGAGTAATGAATTCAAACTCTTTGATTCCAGGTGCCAATAGGTAGCACCATTATGGTGTATCTCTGTGTAGAATTCGGCCTCTGTCAAATATTATGTAGCACCTGCCAGAAATTCAGTAGAAAACTATGAAATACGCAATGGACAGGGGAGTAGGTAGCACCCAGGAAATTTACAGTGCCTAGGAGAAAACACAGCGCCTAGGATATTTGGCAGCACCCATGTAGCTCTTTTGCAAGTTCTGCAGTGCACCCCCTCTGCACATCCATCCCTGGAAACGGTGGAATATGCGATAATATTGGGAAAATCATTGTATACATCGTAGCTACATTTATCTCTTCAACACTTGCATAATCACTTGGCACCTGTCAACTTGCATTCCATTTTAAAAAATGACTCAGGGAACATATCCCATATGTCTCTGGAAATTAGAGACTGTTGTCTTTATATACACAAATGATCACATAGCATATTTGATGATATAAGTGGAAAGGAATCAGGCTTGGCACTTGTGCTTGGCTTTCTGTGTTGACTTGAGAATTGGGCATGTGGGTCCCCTAAAATTTTGTTAAAATCCATAAAACCCGAGAGGTTTGTAGACTTAGGCATAAAGGAGTTTTGTATATTGATAACTTGGGCCTATAGCTTGACTCTAGAGATTCTAGACTTAAGTATATGCAACAGATTTTATATGTAGTGCGGATTAGGCATTTTAAAACACACACCACTCATTTTTGATAATATGAGATTTAAAAAATATAAAAAACAAATAAATATTTTTTATATTTGAAAATCCACCAAGCATAGACTAGGGTTTACCAATTTATTTTTTTATTGTAGATCAAGAGGAAAAGTCAAAGGATTTCTGGACAAAAGTGATCAAAAGGAACTTGTCAAGACAGATTGGGGAATTTGAGGTTTGGACATTGGCAAACACTCAAAGGGATTTTGATAATTTCAACATAAACATGCTGAAGACGCTCTCAAAATATATTGGAAAAATTTAGTGCTAACATTGGCTCCAACTGGGATAGAGACCTCCCTGCAGGGTTTCCAAGAACCTAGTAGTTCCAGTCACCTTTACCATTGAGCTATGGAGTCATCTTCCTTGTGTAACTGATCTCTGTATACTTTCAAAACTTGCCTTTATTCACACAAGATGACTAATATTTCTGCTGCCAACTAGAAGAAGAGAAATGCTTGGGCAACGAGCTTATTTCCTACCCTACTCTACTCTAACTAGATTTGCAATTGGTTAGATGAATGCTGCCTTCCATAATAGCCATTCAAGCAATTTTAAAATTGAAGAAACCTCATCTCTGTCACTGATCAACAAATGATGTTTGAAATGTAACAACAGTGATAAAAATTCATTCAAGAAACCATACTCACCCGGACATGCTGATAAAAAGATCAATTCTGCATGCTCCAAAGAATTTGAAAAGTGTAACTCTATGTACTCATTGACAGGGTCATGAAACTAAAAGCAATGCCTGATTAATTTATGAAAGGTTACCTTCATTGTTTCAAAGCTGTTGACAATTTGTTTGATGTCTTCTACAGGAACACTTGTTTGAATGACAGACACATGAATCTGTGGGTTGAATAGCTTCTTTGTAACTTCAGAACCACCTGTTGGTTGATTGTTGATCATCTTTGCATATACCATGGGGATAGTCTGTTTCTCATACACTTGGTTTTTATTAAGACAGGGCTGTTCATTGGTTGGTGATGGATAAAAGATTATTTTTATATGAAAATCCCTTTCAACACCTCCATAGAATTTATAAGGATCATGATCATAATCATCATCTATAGGAATAGTGCTAAGAGGCTCTGAACAAATCATGGAAAAATTCTGTTTATCACCATCACTGGTATGTCCATCAAAAATGGGTTGTCCATAACAAACCTTTGACTCTTGACATTCATAATGTCTTGTTTCATGATTCTTTCTAACAACAAAGTATTCATTACCAAAATGTTTGTCCACAACAAGATGCTCTTGGTCAATGCTTGAGACAATGACTTCCTCAGAGGCAAGGCTGTCAAAGATACTTGCTTCGAGGATCAAATCATCCACTATATTTTCTTCATTGGGACAACAAATAAAATCTTCCTTATGTTCAGAACTGACATGATACTGACTTTGAATCCTTCCACAAGCTCAGAGGTTCTCCTCCACTTCCTCAACATCCATGAATAACTGTGATAAAGATGTAGATTTTCTTTCCCTAAGATACAAAACAAGGTTAGAATATTGAGACATTATGTAATACACCATGGAAACATTCTTAGAAGGTTTAATTTCAAGGGGCAGGCTGCAACACAAGCTGTAAAACCTTCGATTAAAAATAGACAAAACTTCATTTTTTTCCCTTCTCAAAGTAGTGAACTCATGTAGGTATTGATCCAATGACTTGTTCTCACCCCAACACTTTAAAAATGTTTCATATAGTTCATCCCATGAACCAATGGAAACAACTTCCATATTCTTGAACCACAAGGCAACATCTCCAATAAAAGATTTAGAGAAAATCCTCATGATAATATCTTCATGCAAGATTTCCAGATTATCGATGAAGTCTTGAAAGGCTAACATATGCTCTTCTCATGTAGTGTTATCTTTTCCAGAAAAGTGGGTATGTAGTATACAAATCCAGGAGGGTAAGGATGAAGAAAGGATGGTAGCTTTATAGGTCCAAACATCTTTCCCTTAACCTTAAACTGGAAGTTAGTGGACTACTGAACACTAGAAGGTTGTTGGTAAAGGTCAGAGGAGTTGGTAGCTTGAACTGAATCAGTTTTATTATTTGCAAAAGGACAAAAATCATTTGGTGCATGCTGAATTTCAACAGGCTGGTTATTAATAACATAGGGAATGGTAGGAGGTAATAAATCAACTTTAAAATCTAGAGAGGGGAGAGAATCGTAAGGTTCAGATTGATTAAAAAAGTGTTTATGAACCTCATCTTCTTCAGGTGTTTGAAGTGGATGGATATATTTAACATTAATGATAGGGGAAGGGGGTAAATCTACTTGTTTGAAAAAGGAATATGCAAGAGTAGGTTGGTGGTATTTAGAGTATACAAAGCAGATTATGATTCTCCTAATGTGTGTAGGGAAATTCAAGAAATAATGATAGATAAAGAGCACAAGTTCTGGAAAGAAATTCAGAACTTGATACCTGAACATGCCTCTGCCTTCCATTTCTGTCCAAGCTTGTTCTCACAATGGAGTCTTCCAATAGGTTCATCTTCATGGAGTCACCAGGTAGATGTTTACAGTCAATTTTCTGTATCAATCTCTTGTCTACCACCAAGAGTTGGATCTATGTCGTTCTTCCCAAGGAACTCTTCGATCTGATCAAATCCATCCCCGACAATGACACCATTTATGTTATCACTCCAAAAGTCACCCTAGACTGTAATCATATGAGCTTGGTAACTTCAAAAGATTGTATGTGAATATATGAGTATTTTAAAGGGTCAAATGGAAAAGACTCGAAATGATAATATCCTAACTCAGAAACAGAGCTAACATGTACCAGCAAATAAGGTCTTGACTAAATTCAACCAGTATTTTGGGAGTAAATGTGGATAGAGGGAAGACTTGAGTGAGAGGAATGTAAAGGCTACTACAAACATCGGGTCTACAAGAGCCCAAGGAGGAAAGTTTCTTCAAACAAGATCTTCTTGAAATTAGAAACTAAGAAACTAAATAAACACCATGACAATATAATGATTAAACATCCACCATAACATTATCACAGTTATCCATGTGAAGCATTCAAGACATGAAAATTTAGCATTAGAAGCATATAGGATGAAATAGAAGCTGATTTATATTAGTAAAAAAGTCTTAAGTCCAGTCCACTATTAGATCACAGTCACTTCATCAAAAAAAATATTACAGCCCGGGGAGCCTTTCTTAACCATCCGAACCCCTCCCTATGTTTGGAACATGGATTTATAATAAAAAGGAAAGGAAACAACTGGAGGTGCGTGCTGGCCCTTCCTCACATTTGATTCTTCAACAACATCTATCCATCTAACACCTGTGCTAACAGTTATTTAACAAACTGCTATAAAAAAGGAAACATGCTAGTAACAGATCCAACAATATTTAAATGACATTTCCTCCCTTGATCTTCATTGATGTGCCTCCTCTTGCATGCCAAGTGTCCTGTTGAGGTGGTAATTTGTTATTTGCTTCTAGCTACTATCTCAACCATTCTCCACATCATCAACCACCTAAAGAGTAATGAATTCAAACTCTTTGATTCCAGGTGCCAATAGGTAGCACCATTCTGGTGTATCTCTGCGTAGAATTTAGCCTCTATCAAATATTATGTAGCGCCTACCAGAAATTCGGTAGCGCACTATGAAATACACAGTGCCCAGTGGAGTAGGTATCCCCTAGGAAATTTACAGTGCCCAGGAGAAAACGCAGTGCCCAGGAAAAAATGCAACGCCCAGGAAATGTAGCTCTTCTGCAAGTTCCGCAACGCACCCGCTCTGCACATCCATGCCTGGAAATGGTGGAATATGCGAGAATATTGGGAACATCATTGTATACATAGTAGCTACATTTATCTCTTCGACACTTGCATAATCACTTGGCACCTGGCAACTTGCATTCCATTTTAAAAAATGACTCAGGGAACATATCCCATATGTCTCGGGAAATTAGAGACTGTTGTCTTTATATACACAAATGCTTGCATAGCATATTTGATGAGATAAGTGGAAAGGAATCGGGCTTGGCACTTGCACTTGGCTTTGTGTGTTGACTTGAGAATTGGGCATGTGGGTCCCCTAAAATTTTGTTAAAATCCATAAAACCCGAGAGGCCTGTAGACTTAGGCATAAAGGAGTTTGGTATATTGATAACTTGGGCCTATAGCTTGACTCTAGATATTCTAGACTTAATTATATGAAATAGATTTTATTTTTAGTGTGACTTAGGCATTTTAAAACACACACCACTCATTTTTGATAATATGAGATTTAAAAAATATAAAAAACAAAAAAATATTTTTTATATTTGAAAATCCACCAAGCATAGACTAGGGTTTACCAATTTATTTTTTTATTGCAAGTCAAGAGGGAAAATTCAAAGGATTTCTGGGCAAAAGTGATCAAAAGGAACTTGTCAAGACAGATTGGGGAATTTGAGGTTTGGACATTGGTAAACACTCAAAGGGAGTTTGATAATTTCAACATAAACATGTTGAAGACGCTCTCAAAATATATTGGAAAAATTTAGTGCTAACACTACCTATGCTATTGTTATCTAATAAATTGAAAAGAAACCTAATAATATCTCAAAACTTAACATGGTATCAGAGCTAAGTTGAAGAGAGAACCTTTCACTGGATAAGCAAAAACGTTATTGTTTCCATACAAGAAAATTAAGGATTTTTGTTGGAGAGGAATTTCAACCTAAAAACCATCTAGAAAAGTGCGCCCTAGCCTAGGGAACTCTTTGGAACCTTGAGCGCACTTTTTCAGTGGAAAAAACTCTTGGAAAGTGAAACCCTAGTTTTCACTGGTACCAGAAAACCAAAAGTACCAAAAAACTAGGAAACCATAACTAGTACCAGAAGTACTAGTCTAGATTTACGCAAGCTTAGTTTCAAGGGATAAAATTTGGATTTTCAGAAATATGACTACACTAGCTTACTCGCATCAGCTCAGTGCATCTAGCCCCTGAATCAGAATTTCAAAATTTGAATTTTGAAAAATTAGGGTTTTCTCATAAAACCCTAAGTTGCAGTTGCAGTTGCAGTATCAGTTGAAGTATCAGCTGTAGTACCAGTTGCATTCACCCTTGAAGTGTTTAAGGGTTGGTAATTATTACCGCTGCTACCAGATGGTGCCACTACTTGCAAATTCTATCAGAGGTATGTATTCACATATGTTTAAACTGCTAATCTTTAAAGGGTATTTGCAGGAGAAGGGATCTGTTACCATAGATCTATAAGGATATCAAGATCCAACACATTCAAAGGAATAATGCAATCCATTTTTGATTATTCTGATATACATCTATTTGATATGACATTATTTTAATCTAGGTTGCATGTTGAAGCTATGACCATCATACTAACCTTTGGTCAAAATTAAAATCAAGGTATCAGATGGATTAAAGTTGAGATCATAGAGTTTATTATCTAACCCAACTTTCTGTCAAGATAGCATATTGTCTTAGTACAAAAGACAGGTTGAAGAAAACACTTGTCATCTTGAGTGAAGGAGACTTGGAAGAAAAGATACACACTCATTCTTGAGGACAAGACTCTAGGTTCCAGGTTTGATTAATTAAGTTGATAAGATTAAAAGTTGCACATGACAAAGTTGATAACTACCCCATTACAAGTAAAGACTATAGTTGAGGTAGTATTTTTTGAAAAGTATTATTCTTGGTATCATGTGAGCATATTGAGATAAATGCTTAATGTAATCATTTACCAGATACAACTAACATCTCCTCTAGGAGAAACTTCTTGTGTTGGTTCCAGGTTTCCATTGATGAATTTTTGATCAAAACACTAGAAGAGTGTTGATTTCATTTCGTATTGCATTTATTACTTTTTCAGGTAGGCCCCAAGTGATATCTCTAAAGGAGCTACTGTAACGATTGTTCATGCTATTGTTTTATTTACTATTATCAAAAGCATATTATTCTTGCTTGCTGTTTTGTTGAACTTGTTTCAGGTCACATGTGATACCCCCGAGGAAGCTATAGTGAAGGTTGCATAAGACACCATATTAGATGAGACATGAAGCAAACTATGTACATAACCATATACATTCATGTACCAAATAAGATGAAGAAGAAGATATCTTTTGAAATCCAGAGTATCTCATATGGAGATTGATTTTAAGGAGCAGAAGGCTCCAAAGATGACCAAACATTAGAACAAGAACTCATAGTAGACTTGTTCAAAGGATAATGAAGCCACCTTGACGAGAAGTAGAACTCGTTTGAAGTTTGACTCAACTTTTCATATTTAGACTTGGTATTCAACCACAAGTATACCCTATAAGAGATGATGAAGTCCTTGTAGACTCAGAAGAAATCAAGAGTAAGCCTGATCTCAGAAAGGATCAGATGAAGAGACAACTTCCAAGATTGGGAGATAGATCCCATGAGAAGACTAGATCGTAGCTTCATAAACTTCCAGGAGATATGAAATCTCCTGGGAAGATTCCCTTGTTTCAATGACATACAAGGAATCCAGTCAGAAAGAATAGGATATGGATTATTCCACAAGAGTAGAAGAGAAGTCAGTATGGACTTCCAAGATTGATCTAAATAGATCAATCATGTTGCATATGTACAAAGCCTAATGTGTGTCCAACAAATTCTCCCAGCAAGAGGGAGAAGAGTATGACGAGACACTTACTCCAGTAATTGAAGAAATGGTTCTAGTATTCATGAAGACAACCAGAGCAACCATGATTCATATATAGTATGAGATGCAGGGGGAGCACTCCCCATATTAAAATTTAATTGCAGTTGGTGCATTACATTAGTTGGGTCATGGAGTCATGACTACGATAAACGATAGAGTTACCTCCACGAAATAAGAAGATCTACCTTAAGTATCAGTTATTGAGCCACTCTCAGTTTCATATGAAGCTGTTTCCATGATAGAATAAGAGGAGTTACTCACAGATTTCAGTAGCCACAGTGAGGTTGAAGCAATCATTCTTAGCCTTAGAGAAACTGCATGTGTAGAGTCCTTGTTCCAGAAAGAACAATTGTAGAAAGAGGAAATGACATGCTCTCATGCAGTGAGAAAGATAGTGCTTTGTAGAGAGAACATAAAGATAGCACATGATTGTTCATATTGAGTTGCAGCTGGTAAATTGTACTAGGTTGGTACAAAGTGATGTGAAAATTTGATTTGAAGTTGACGATAGAAAGACTCATGAAGCAAGCTCCTAGAGCTTGATATGGCAGAATTGACAGTTTCCTAACGAGCTTGGACTTTACCAATAGTAAAGATGATTCTAACCTTTACTTAAAGGTTATGAATGATGAGACAGTTATATTTGTTGCTACTATATGTAGATGATGTATTCTTGACAAGATGAAGAAAATCTCATCACAGATTGTAGAAGAAGCTCACTATAGAGTTTGATGGAAGACCTAATGCATTATCTCTTAGGTCTTGAAGTTTTGAAGAGCACAAATAAGATATTACTTAACCAAGGGAAGTATGCAATTGAAATAATGAAGAGGTTTAACATGTTCAAATGTAAATCCATGTACACACCTATGGAAACGAAGTTGAATCTCCTAGTAGATACCTCTTTAGAATTGGTTGATGCTACTTTGTATAGACAGATTATTGGTTCGTTGATGTATCTGATGAATACCAATCTAGATATATATTTTGCTGTGAACACCTTGAGTCAGTATCTAGTAGAGCCCAAACATGTTTACCTTGTTTCCACAAAACATTGATGAGATACCTTAAGGGTACGTTGGACTTTGGTCTCTGTTATACTAGAGATCATGACTTCATATTGTATGGATATACTGATTCAGATTGAGTTGGAAGTGTTTTTGATAGAAATATCACTTCAGGATGTTGTTTTAGTCTGGGGTCAGCCATGACTTCATGGAAGAGTAGGAAGCATTCCAGTATTGCTCCCAACATGAAAGAAGTGGAATATATTGCAGCATGTTCCGCCAATGGTGAAGCCATATGGTTTCAGATGTTGTTGATAGATCTATTTTATTTGGAGATGTAAGCCACCGTGATCCTATGTGATAACCATAGCCGTATAAAGATGATGTGTTCCATGATGAGTATAAGAACATAGAGATATGATATCACTTCATTCGTGATATGGTGCAAAGAGGAGCTATAAAACTCCAATATGTTGGCACAAATGAACATGTTGCAGATGTGTTGACTAAGCCTCTGTCTCATGTAAAGTTTGAGCACTTTTGAGACAAGCTTGGTATAGTCTGAAACGACCTCCCTTGAAGGGGGGATTAGTGCTAATGATACTATGGTATCTTGACCAATAACGGGTAGCTCAGTTAAGATTTTATATCCTAGGGGACTGATCATCCCTGGACAGATCCCAAAGGTTCGAAATGAGGGGTTGTTAGAGTACTTGTGCATGTGTATGATAGCTTTGGTCAGTAGTGGTAGCTCTGTTAGGATTTTATATCCTAGGGAATATTTTGATTCCTGGGTAGATCCTTTGGATCTGTCAGAGTACCACAAGATGTTGTTGATGCTAGCCTAGTGCTGAAGATTTCCATATTCCTACTAATGTTGTTGATGCTAGCCTCATGCTAAAGATTTCTAGCTTCATGTTGATGTTGTTGATGCCAGTCTTGTGCTGAAGATATACAACTTAGTGATGATGTTGTTGATGCCATCTTAGTGCTGAATATTTCCAGCTTCATTATGATTTTGTTGATGCTAGCCTAGTGATGAATATTTCCAGCTTCGTGCTGATGTTGTTGATGCCAACCTCATGCTGAATATTTCCAGCTTCGTGCTTATGTTGTTGAGATGCCAGCTTCGTGCTGAATATTTCCATCCTATTTTTGATGTTGATGATGCTCCAATGCTCGTGTTGTGATACTGATGTTGTATCATCCTTATGTTGTTATTGATGATGATGATGTATTAGTGTTATACTAATCCATGTTGATGCAGATGATGATGATGATGCCACTTCATCTTCTTGCTGAAGATGATGATGATGATGTTATTTTAGATTTCATGCTCAAGATGACGATGTTACTTTAGCCTCATGCTAAATATGTTGATGATATTACTTTATCCTCATGCTAAAGAAGATAATGATGTTACTTTAAATCATATTAACATGAGGAATATTGGAAGTGGGAGATGGTGGGGGAAGGGGAAATATTTCCATCAATAAAGGATATTTAAAAATCCCTGCACCGACGTTTATATAAGACTTCATGGTATCACTGAAAAAGGGTACACTTGACCCCATATTGGATCCAAGGTATGGGGTAAGTGCAATATGATCAATTGTAACACTTTTCCCTTGATGAGGGAAGCATAGGATCCTGAATATTGACCAGATAACCACAATCATATTATAGAACCAAGTATGCGAGAGTAACAAATTGTACTCAAGAGGTGTGTCGACAACCTCCACATCAACAAAGATAGTCTTACCACCTAACTCAATGGGTAATGCAATGATTATTCCATGAGGTTGGAACATGTATCTGTTGAATTAATTCAATAGTGTGATATACATGTTGAGCTCAGGAGAGCCAAGGGATTCCCAATGAGAAATAGATATGATGAAAGTTGAGACTCCTTCATCCACCACTGTCCAGTAGATGTTTTTCCCCAATGTTTGAACTATGATATGAAAGGAAACCTGATGAGAGAGACTATGAGTAACCTGATATGAATCAAAGCTCATCAAGATCGACTACAAGGGATCAATCCCATCTATGGAAGATAACAAGGATTTCCACTGCGTTGGGAAGCTTTGGAGGACTTAAAGCACATACATGGCACATGGTACCTGGGCCAAGTCTTCCACAATACTATAGTTGTGGGTAGCTTGTGTATTGCTATTATGCATTGTGCGTCGAAGGAATCCCTTTGGGGGGTGAAACGATGCATCAAAAGATGGTTCTCTATATGAAGAGGGCCACTAGGATAGGAATAGGATGCTACTTGCATGGAAACATGAAAAGGCTTAGAAATGTTTTAGTTCTTGGTTTGAGTCTCCAAGTTGACCGTGTCATCACACATGAACAAAAAATAATTCAAGGAAGACTCCTCATGCTAAGGAGTACCTTCCATGCCCCCTTATGGAGGGGCAAGATTTGTGGAAACCATGTTTTGAGGTTGAGGGGGGAAAGCATAGGTCAAAGAAACATGTTGTTGAGGGGGCATGTTGTTGTGCCAAAAATATATGGAATTCATCCTTCTGAGGACATTGGTAAGTAGGGTGGTGTTGGAAGTAGGCCAACGTGGAAAGAAAGTCAATTTTGGGAAAGAAGGCATGCACGAGGAAAGCGACAACTGGAAGGAAAAGAAGCACGCGTGCATGCATGAAAGACCCAACGACGTTAGGGTTAGATTTTTTGCAATGTATGGTAATGGCTGGTGAGCCATAAATGTATAAATATAGATACCTAGGCCTCACAAGGGGGTTGGTTAATATAGAGATACAAATATGAAGAAATGGATGATATGTAATATTTTGATGTATGAACTAATTTTGTAAGTTATTGAGCTAGAGAGGAATAAGGAAGGTATATCTTGAGGGATCCTGATGCGATCTAGTCCACCTCATAATAGATCTTAACCCACTGAGAAGAGTTGTAAATCGCATGATGCTATAGTTAAGAACTACTATAATAAAAGAGCTAAGAGCCAGATCTTTGTGGACGTAGACCAGGAGGGGGTGAACCATGGTAAAACTTGTGTTATGTGACTGAATGCATGTGTTTCTTTATTTCCTTCAATAGATATTGTTATGTTGAATGAATGAGTCATTATATTTCCTATGTAATCATTATGACAATGTATTGCGTTAATAAGTTATAATAGAATTCTTAGCTTACAATTCTCATATTCTCCACTCAATCCTAGGCTGCAAAAACATGAGTATTGTAGCCACCCATTAAGACTATCTCGGGTGAGACGACGCAGTGCACCCTATGCACCGCGTTACCTTATGGTTTAACAGGAGGGCCGATAGTTTTAGAGGATTTGTTGGAACCCCGAACATACATGAACCCTAGGTCACTCAATGCAATCAGACATGATATATATCAGTAACCAAACAATGGTTCCATTTTCATTGGTAGGAACTTTAGAGGATTGAGTAGATGAGATATGTTGAAGATCTGTTAAAAGATACGTAAGATCTGTGGGAGGTGGAGCAAGAGAATGTTAAAGCAGAGAAGAAAGCAATGAGCCACTAGAAGGGGATGTTGAGATCATGGAATCCCACAAAAGAAGAGATTGAAAGATGGATAAGGACAAAAGAGTTGGAGTTTGCATAGAAAGGTAAAAAAAACCCTAGAGTAACACCCCACAAATATCTTGAGAAATATGTGTTTACTGATTTGCATGAAGTCTTTTTCTGTGATTTTCCACACTTATTGAAGGAGTGGATACTAAGGTTGAAGGATAACCATGCAACAAACTAGATCCAAAAGTTAGAGTGGACCTCGCTACAGATTGAGCAGTTACAACAGGTGAACAACAAATTCACTAGTGCAGTAGATTTTTGGCTCGATAGTGTTGTGGCAGGATTTATAACAGAGTTTGCAGTAGATACAATGAAGTCCTACGTCATAGTGGAGCAAGAGTTTCTATGCAGATCTCGAAGAAGGTACATTAGATCGATGTATACTTCTATTAAGATACTACTATATAACAAAGGGGTAATGATGATGGATTCAGACAACTAAACTTCCCTGTGTGCATGGGGGAATGGGGGAAGCACTAATATAAATAGGAGAAATGGAAGGAGGAAAGGATATGGGAAAGGAGGAGGAACCCTTGGACCCAATTATGATGGATGATGACCAGATCAAGCAGATCATGGTGACATCTAGAAAGATGCATAGTGGAGTACGCTACCAATACAATATGAATACCAAGAAGAGAGTTGTAGCTGCGAGGGAAGGCTTGGCGAGCGACGAGGAAGAGGTAGAGGATATCCAGGTTGTGGAGAAGATTGAGAAAATAATTCACGCAACATATGAGAGGAAGACAAGAGGTCCAAGAATGAGAAGAGAAGGAAACAATCCTATCCATATTAATGTGAGTTTTGAACCCATAAACCCATATGCGACTAATACACCAAAGGTAACACCACCGTTTAGACAACCAAATTTTAGGAGAAGAAAGATAGAAGGAAGTACATCTACAAAAGGAACAACAACTGGAGGAGCCAGTTCAGGTAGCACTAGTCAAGTATCTACACCGCACAAAGGTAGTAGTTCAACGTTCAGAATGGAAGGACATGATCCTACCATCAGGTTACTAGAATTTAAAGGAGAAGTGTCGGAGGACCCGGAAAAAAATGTGTTCATCTGTGAGAAGATTTGGGAAGCAAAACATATCATAGAAGAAGATACTAAACTAACACAGCTAGAGATTACACTAAGGGATCACACACTAGATTGGTATATGTGTTTATCTACAAAACATCCACCAGGGACAACCAAAATGATTGCAGACATCAAGAAATTGCTGATAAACGAGTTCCAGAAGCCAAGTTCAGAAGATCAGTACATGAACGAGATGATTGAAAAAAGACAAAAACCAGGAGAATCCACATGGAAGATAGAACCAAAGATTCAAGCAACTGAAGGGGAATTTGAAATATCTCATGACTGATATGCATCATAGGCACCTATTCATCAATTCAATGCTACCACACTTAAAATACCCACTGTGACAACAAAAGTTTCAGACATAGGCAGAGGCTCTGTAGGCAACCATGCAACTGGAATAAAACTAGTACTAGCAGATGGATCCATCCATCGAAGAATTGAAGGAGTATTTGAATAACTTAACATTCCATCTAAACCAGAATAAGAGTAAGGAAAAATAAGATGTTGTTTGGTGTACTACATGCAGAAGGAAAGGAAACCACAAGAAAAAATGTACAACATTCGCACAGTACATGGCAACAAGAATGCCAAATATGCTACCAACAGGAGGACTATGGTGAGAAATCTGTAAGAAATCGGGCCACGATCCATATCACTACCCGATGATGCAAAAATACCAAACAATCCCAAAGAGTTCATATTGCAACTTTTGCATGTCAGTGGGCCACGACGACAAATATTGTAGAAATATGGATTTGACACGATAGAAGACATCAGATGCATATAGAGTGCAGGAAAAAATGATGACTGGGCAAGCCACACCACAATTTAATCAATTTCAATCCCTATACAACACTTCACAACAACCATATAATACCACACAACCATAGTACAACACGACGCAACCTTAGTATAATACCACACAGTATAATCGGGAGCCTCAGTATAATGCACCGAGAGGAGATCGAGCAGGCTACAGAGGTGGAGGAAGAGTGAGAGGAGGTTTTGGAAGAGGTAGAGGACCAGTGGTATGTAATAATTGTCAACAACCAAGACATTATGCAAGGGAATGTCCATTTGCACCATCAACTTGTATGTATTATCGTGCATCAGACCATGATATAGAAGAATGTCCGACATTATTAGTAAATATCCAGGAAAGGAGGAACCAGAACAACCAAAATGTTCAATGGATTTCAGACAAGTGAGGGATGGAGGATGAAACATCAACATAGTTACCCGCGGAGGAGCTAAAATAGGAAACGATGCAGTCCGACAAGAGCCAGTACAACACCAGTGGATGAAGAATAACGCTGAACCAAGGAAGCAGTTCGATGCACAGAATGAGAAGGAGATATTTAAGAAAGCCAGACAATAATTTCAGAAGGAAGAAATTGGGTTGACTTCAACTGCACAACAAAGAAAGGAAGCACTGGAGTACGAGATGCCTCCGTTATTGGATCATACCAAAGAAATGAAACCCATGGGACAAGTAAGTACAATCAAAGGATTTTTTCAATCATGTGTAAAAGTATTAAATGATCCATCATCTGTCAAAATATTGCAAAACATATTAGAAAGATGTAGTATAGAGACGAAAGGAAAACTTGAACAAAAAATAGTCAATCACCTACATACAAGGAGAAGAACAAGTAGGGAGTCCATACTGAATGCCAACATCAAATATTTCAACATGGGAGATATCATATTGGATCTAGGATCTAAATTTAATGTATTACCAAAGAAGACATGGCAATGCATGGGAGAGCCCACATTAGGATATTCACCTACTCAAATGAAACTATGAAACCAACAAAGAGTCCTACCAATTGGTAGATTGAAAGGAGTGACAGTAGACCTGGATGGAGTGTGCCCTAAGGAAGATTTTGAAGTGATTGAAATAGTGTACAACACAACAACATATCCAGCGTTGCTTGGTTTGGATTGGGTGTTTGACAACCAGGCCATAATCAATTTGAAGACACGAAAAATGACATTTGAGTAAGGTGAATATAGGGTCATCGTGTCATTAGACCCATTATAAGGGGAAAGGTTTGTATAACCCACTTGCTTAGACTTAGAGAAAATCAGCCAGTTGTACAGAACAATTGCGTACGATGAATATTACGTGAAACCAACTGCAGATGGGATACTCAGTTGGCAGAGCATTACTTCATGTGCGACAAAATCAGATACTGGTTTAGAGAACTGACAACAAAGGCTACATGAAGTTTCCACGAGGAGATGCACACGAATATACCGTGCAATACGATGGGTAGGCACGGAGATAAGGGAACCACCCAGTTTCCACGTAGTAAATGATCTAGAAGTATTCTTGGCATAGTATGAAGATGAAGTCTTAGAGAATCAGAGACTCTTAACACTTTATATAGCACTCAAGGGCACACCTGCAAGATGGTGGGGTGCACACAAAGAGACAATCATAGATTGGTACCAATGTAAGTGGTTACTTTGCATAAGGTTCAACACAGAACAATAAAGCAAGAAACAAAAGTATGATGGACAGGGGGCACCACTGGAACACGTGGAGAAGTGAAGAACGCTTGGAAAATGACACCCCCAGAGGAATGGACTCATCATTTCATACACACTCTAGATGGAATACCAACAAACTGATATACAAACCAGTAACTGTGCAAAGGAACTGCGACTTGGACGGTATTGCAACATAATTTTACAGTCACTTTTTCATTCGAGCATGAGAACCCCAACATAGATGAAAATCTTAAACACATAAGAGGGGTGATATTCATCAAGAAACCAAAAGTTGAACTCATAACAGAAGAACAACAACGAAACAAATAGACAATCAAAGAATTGTTGTCATGTTACCATGTGTAGGAGGAAGCACCAGATGAAGATGATCCACGCAATATTCAGTTCAAGGAAGTGAAAGGATAAAGATAAGTGGAGGGTCCAAATATAGAATCATAAGTCATTGCGGCACTGATCAAGGTGAAGAAAGTCAACATTGGGATAGTTGAGAATCTGAAAATGGCTAGCATTGGATATTACTAGTATAAACAAATAGTAGAAAGCATAATAGAGTTACTACGCAAGTACAACGACCTGTTTCCCACAACATTTACAGAGATGAAGGGTATAGCAAGAGAGCTAGGAGAAATGAAGATACCACTCAGAGCTAAAGTGAGATCGACCAGACAACGAACATACAGATTGAACCCAATATATAAGCAGAAAGTCAAAGCTGAGATTGACAAGATGCTCGAAGCCAGAATCATAGAACTAGTGGAAGAATCAGAATGGATAAGCCCAATGGTAGTTCAGGAGAAAAAACAAGGAGTGATAAGGATATGCGTCGACTTGAGGAAGTTGAATTATGAATGCCTACATGACCCATTCCCTACACCTTTCACGGATGAAGTGTTGGAGAACATAGGAGGAAATGAATTTTACTCGTTCACTGATGGATTCTCAGGATAGCACATGAAGACATATACAAGACCATGTTTGCTACAGAATAGGGATCCTACCAGTACACAGTCATGCTGTTTGGAATGAAGAATTCACCAACAATATTTTCCAGAGTAGTCATCGCCGTGTTTAAGGAATTCATCCACCAATTTATAGAGGTATACTTGGACGATTGGACAGTCTATAGTTTGTTGAAAAATCATGTAGAGGTCTTATGACTGATGTTAGAAAGATGTAGGCAGTTCCAAATATCATTAAACATAAAAAATGTATATTCAGAACACCGTCTGGGATACTATTGGGCCATATAGTATGCAAACAAGGTTTACTAGTAGATCCTACAAAGATTGTAGTAATTGTTAACTTGCCACCACCAAAAACAGTCTGTCAGCTAAGAGCGACATTGGGACACACAGGATACTACATAAAGTTTATCAAGGGATACATGCATATTACTGCACCAATGGATAAATTGTTAAGAAAATATACAAAGTTTCAGTAGAATGGCGATTGTCAACATGGTCTGGACACGTTGAAAGAAAATATGGTCACCATGCCAATACTAGTATTTCCAGATTGGGAGAAGACATTCCACGTACATGTAGATGCATAAGCCATAACACTTGCAACTATCTTGGTGCAAACATGAGTGGGATATTTGGATCATGCTATAACATTTGTGATCATAAATCTATTAGAATCAGAACATAACTATAGCATTGCAAAGAGGGAAGGCCTAACTATGGTTTACGCACTGCAGAAGTTCATACATTACTTATTGGGGAAACACTTTAAGATGTTTAGAGATCACTCATCTCTTAAATACCTAGTCAACAAGCCAGTGTTGGGGGGGAGAATTTTTCGATGGTTACTATTGTTTCAAGAATTTGATTTTGAAGTAATATTCAAGCCAGGAAAATTGAATGTAGGACCTGACCACCTATCAAGTGTCACAAATGGAGAAGAACCTATGAATTTAGAGGACACCTTCCTAGACACACAGTTATTTTCAATCTAGATTTCTCATGAATACTTTGCAGATATCATTCAATACTTAAGCATAGGTACCATGCCACAGGAATATAACATCGCACAGAAGAAAAAACTGGTAGTCTGAGATGCAGACTATCAACTGATCGCAGGACACTTACACAAAATGGGTGCAGATAACATGTTGTGAAGATATTTGTTAGAACAGGAAAGACCAAGAGTTTTAACATAATCCCATGAGGGAATAGCATGGGGCCATTACATAGGTAAAGCTACCACGCAGAAGGTATTGCACGTAGGACTATGGTGGCCGACCATTCACAGAGACTCGAAGGAGTACTTCCAGAGATGCGATGTCTGTCAAAGGGTTGGTAAACCCAACAGAAGGGATGAGATGCCATTATGACCACACGTAACATTGCAGGCATTCGATAAATGGGAAATAGAATTTGTGGGACCAATCAACCCACCAAAAAAAAGAACAGGAGCAAGACACATTATTACTGTGACAGAACACCTGACAAGATGGGTGGAAGCAACACTAGTGAAGGATAGCAACACATAAACGACAACACACTTTCTATTTGAACAAGTAATCACTCGATTTGGGTGCCCAAGATTTTCTATAAGCGACCAAGGCACACACTTAATTAACAACACTATCAACGCTATTACTGAAGAGTTTGAAGTCCATCATTAGAAGAGCACATCATATCACCCACATGAAAATGGCACAGTAGAAGAATTTACCAAAATCATGGAGAATGCACTGACAAAGATCTGTAATGTCAACAGGGATGATTGGGACCTCAAAATACCAATAGTATTGTTGGCCTATAGGACCACGTGCAAAACTTTGATAGGGCATATGCCATTTAAACTGGTATATGGCCAAGAAGCAGTGGTGCCATTAGAATTTCTAGTACCCATTTTGCACGTAGCAACAATTACACACATGATGAAACGAGGTGCAGTACATGATAGACTAAATCAATTGATGACTATGGAGGAAGATCAAATCCTAGCAGGGTTCCACCAACAAGTTCAGAAAGAAAGGGACAAATCTTGGCATGACAGACACATCAAGAAGAAAACTTTCAAGGAAGGATATTTAGTGTTGATGTATGAAAACAAATCCATTCAACACCCAAGAAAACTCAAAATGCACTGGTTACGGCCATACAAGGTAAAAGCTATCATAGATGGGGGAGCTGTATAGTTGAAAGACTTAGTAGGCGCAAAACTTAGAGGGATGATCAATGTGAACCAACTGAAGTCGTACAAAGACAGTCAACCACCCACCACTTGAAAGTAACCGTGTAGTTAAAAAAAAAAAGGATATTAAACGAGACCAACATAGGTACAGTGTGTCGAAAGGATAAGGATAATGCACACTTAGGAATACAAACTCTGCGAGGACAAGGCCAACGTCTGGATCAAAATGGAAAGAAGTGGGAAAAGTAAAGATGACAAAAGCAATACAAAATGACAAAGTTATGTGGAATTGAATCCCATAAAGGATCGACGGGACACCGCATTAATCACGCCAACTAGATATGGAGAGGGGGAGTAATGGAAAGTATGAAGGAACTGTTATCACTCCAAGAAACCCTTTGTGGTTGTAGACCAAAGGTGCTTGGTAACTTCAAGTAAAAATGTTTTTTGTGTTTTGTGTAGATTGATCAGTGGGATAACTCAATTCAAACATGATATTCAGACAGTCAAGATGATAAACAAATGAACCAGTGCTTTCATGGATTGATAATCAGTAAATAAACTTAAGTGGGCGAAGAACAAATTGCTCATAAACCAGTACACAATGTAGGGTCTAATAAGCAATGAAGAAACTATTTATCAAGCTATGAGACAAACAATGAGATAACAGTCGTTCAAGGCTAGACAACTCAGATAAAAGTACAGAAAGAAGGTGGAAAACTGATATCAAAAGAGAAAGAAAACTGTGATTTAGAATTAGCATCAATGGGCCTGTTACATATAATATTCTGTATCCAAAAACTAACCCTTTCTTGGTCTTCAGAATGTAGCTTTATAGATTTTACAAGCTGTTCTCAGATCCTAAAAATATGGATCTGTTTTGCTAAAAATAGTAAAGAAAACTAATTTACACAAATGTAGGGATAAATCCTCAAAATGAGGGTGATCTTCATGTGCTGGTCCAATATCTGTTCTAACAGTT
>ML786081.1:574857-587077 GCA_009831015.1 Picea engelmannii | reverse complement strand
TGGAGGTTGCCCCCTCGAAGAGGCCTGTGAACATTGCTATCTGATTCAAAGTTCTATTTCTGTTGCTATTTCGTATATCATTTCTGTGTATTGTGAAGATTATGCTAGATATTTTACTGTTATTCTGTCATTTCTAGCATTTCATTTCTGTTCTGCATATTTTATATATCTGGTATCTTGCATTGGATCTATTTTGAGATTTATCTTCAGATATATTTAGGCACTTAACAATTGGTATCAAAGAAATTTCCTTGGCCAAAGAAGGGAATACATTTTTGCTCTTTTTGCAGAGTTTTTCTAGGAAAAAAAAGGGCGGTGCACTTTAGGTTAAGATATGAAAATTTCTATGTAGAATTTGGCCAAACAAATTGGATATTTGAATTCCTCTTAGAAAATTACTCAATTTCAAAAAATAAATCGGTCGAAATGGAGTCTGGGAAGTAAAGTTATGAACATTTTAAATTCAACAGTTTTTCTGGAAAAAGCCGCGATTTTCTGTAGTAAGTTATTTTTAACTTTATTTTTTGAAGATTTATTCCAAGCATGGTATTTTTTACTGGAAGAGATGATGGCCCTAGTATTGAATAATTTATACAATCTCACAAGTCATTATGGAAAGGGAAGTGGAAATATTTTGTAGACTGGGGTTTCAAAGATGATGCTCTCATATGGTGGCAATCATTTCACCATTCTTAGTGGATGTCACTTTATGAGGAATCACTTGAAACATTACTCTTAGACAAGTGGTCTCATATAAAGAATAAGGATAAATACATCACCAAGAGTTTATTTTCATGTGGAAAATCTATATTACAAGTTCATGGTTGTATTCATAAAGAAAATGTCATTGTTTCTATTAACCCTAGTTTCCAACAAAATTTTATCAATATTCAGTTGGTTAATAAATTGCAAGTTCCTACAAAGAATATTCACAGAACACTAGTTGATGGTGAAAATGTTCAAATTTTTAAAGATTTGAAGATCACCATGGAAAAATATGCGTTTCCTTCTGATTTTCATGCTATAAATATGGCCGATGAAGATATTTTTTTGGGCTATCCTTGGATGGAATCAGTTGGTACAGTTAATATTAATGTGAAAAAGAAGTTTCTAAAACTTTGGTACAAGAAAAATAAAATCACATTAGAGGATGTGTCTCTTAGTCAAAAACATGGGCCCACGATGACCAACAAATAAGTTATTGTCAAATCCAAAGTTGAATCGAAGGAAGAGTATACAGAAGGAGATGAAGAAAAACCATAGGAAGGACACAATCAAGAAGCTAAAGAGGTCATTGAGTCAAAGGCACAATGTGTTATAGATTTGAAGAAAAAAGAACAAATTCCTACAGTTGTTGTATATCACCATCCACATCATATAGAAACACAACAATCATCCAGGCAAGGGCGTGAAAATCAACACATTTATGCACCAACAGGGAACCAGAAAGGAAACCAATCAAGAGAAGGTGCAAGGAGGACTCCTAGCACTACAGGAAGAGATCAAGCAACAAAAACAATCCCATGGAAACCTCGACATGATGCAGAGCACTATCAGGGTGGTAAGGCAACAAATGGAAATTATGTTCGACTTCCAATGGGATGGATGGATGGTCGTACTTGGTACCAGCTGGCTACATTTCTTAGCCGATCATATTGTATGGTTTCTTCTTGTGTTTCGAGGATGAAACATGTGAAGGGGGATGGAATGTAGTATACTTAGGGAGGTAATATGGGGTACCTAGGGAGATACCTAGTGAGAATGTGGTTATGTATTATTAATGTAGGTCATTTAATATATGAGAATGTGGTCATTCAATGTAAGATGGACTAGGTCCACTATATTAATAAGGGCCCACTATGGTAGTTAGATGTAATAAATGTGAGAAGTCTCTCTAGAAGGTTCCTAGGAGATAGAGAGAGCTATATGAATAAGTGTAAGCAATGTAATGAAACATAGTGGATAATATTGTGAATATATCAAACATTTCTTGAGGAGTGTTATCCTTCCTTAAGGATTAATATATGGTGTTTCCCCACCTCAATGGTTTTAACTATTTCTTGTGTTCAGTATTTGGTGAATGCTTTGGATTATTCTTGTTGATATTGTGGATCTATTTTGAGATTTAGCTTTAGATCTATTCAAGCACTAAACCGAATGAGAGACTGTAGCCTAGTTGCAACAGTTGGAAACCTTGGACGGAGCAATTCTACATATTATCATACCTTATACTGGCTTAGGATTTCCTATTCCCTGGTAGAGTTTAGCCCCATCTCGGGGGTGACCCACTGCTAAGATTATGAGTAGTGTGGTCTATGGATGGGAGGAATGTGGAAGGTTTGCATGAAATTGGTGTTTATTTCATGAGATAAGTGTCTTTCACGTTCTTATTTTATTTATTGTGTGTATAATTACGTGTCTTCTTCTATGTAATTTCTGTTATAATTGTGTTTATAAATTATTGTTATTCTTTTTAACTCTGTTCATACAAATACCATAACAATAAAATTAATGGTATAAGAATTCAGAATTTGGATGTGGCATTTCCCAACATGGAGCTAGGGATGTTACGAAGTGGTATCAGAGCCCAATTTTCAACACTGAGCCTAGATGGACCGAGTTAGCAGAATGCTGAAGTAGAAATTCATAGAGAATTAATTTCTGGAGTATGTCTGCAACTTGTTTGATTAAATTATTGCAGTAAAATTGAGAGAAGTCTCATGTGTAATGTGAAGAATCGAGCCTGGAAATTAAAAATAAGTAATTTCAATTATAATGGGTGAATTTGGGCCATTAGATGGCCAAATTTTTGATTTTACAGAGCAACCATGGTGCATAGGACAAAATTGGGCAAAAGCCCCAATTTTTGCAACAAAGTTATGGAAGAATTCGACAGGGAAAGGTCAAAATTCCTATGCAAAGATCAAATTGAGTTTACAGAATAAAAAAATAGCCATGTGAAGTTTAACTACATAGCTTCTTGTTCAACACTAGACTTGTATGGGTCAGAGATGAATATGCAGTTCACGAGTTGAAATTATGGAAAAATCAACTAAGCGCAGAAAAAAAATGGTGCGTGGATGTGCACACTAAATTTTGGCATTGTGCGATGTAGAGATGGTGATGCACCAAAAAATAATGGTACATGGATGTGCACATTCAAATTTGGCACTGCACGGTGTAGAGCTAGTGATGCAAGAAAAATATTGGTGCACGGGGTATGTATATTAAATTTTGGCACTGCGCGGTGAAAAATTGGTGGCGCGCACATGATATTGGTGCATGGGTGAGCGCAATATTATTTGGCATAGCATGGTGCATATCTTGTGGTGTACACATAATATTGGTGCGCAAGGCATGCACATTGAGTGTTGGCAGAGTGCAATGCAAATTTGTTGGTGCGCGCGCAATGTTAGAGCGTAGTGTATGCGTGTTAAATATTCACATTACACGAAAGTAGAATTGGTGGTGCACAGGGAGTATTGGTGCACAGTGTGAGCGCACTGAACCTTGGTGTTGTGGGGTGTGGATATTGAAATGCGCACAAAATATTGGCATGCAACACAAAAGTTGTGCGCACTAGATATTGGTGCATGACACAAAAGTTGGGCACACTAGATATGGGTGCACGGTGCATGTGCTACATTTTGGCATTGTGCGTGTAGAACTTGCACATGATAATTATGGGTGTATAATTAGAATAGGTGCATGCAAATTTGATTTGGTAGATTACAACAAAAAAAAACTAGTGAGTTTCTGTGAAATGTTTTATATTTTTTAAGGTTATGTTTTTGTAGGGAATTTTTGAGGCCCTAAACAGTGTTTTTAGCTACTCTAAAACAATGCTCCCAATGTATGATTTTTGTATTTCAAATTAAAGAGATCAGCGATATATTTCTAATAGTGTATTCCATTTGTCAATTGGAGTTAGGATGAGTGAATTACAACCTGAATAATGGAGGGTAAATTTTAAGACCTATTTATCTTCCAAAGGCTATAACTTCCTGCTCATGAATAAGTTTGAGGCACAGGAACAGTCTATGGAAACATATTGAGCCATATAACACATTCATGGAGATAAATTAAAATTATGAGAACTTTAAATTTTTAAGCAAGGTATATAAGGTACCTGTAACATTCAGGGCCAAATATTGATTGGCTTGAAACTACAACGGGTTGTATCTAGTAGCCTAGAGCTAAGATGAGGATGAAAATTGGCTAGATTTTCCAAAATATGATTATGAAGGAACCCAATTGAATTCCTTCCAATTTTCCAAAGGATCAATAGAAAATATGCATAAGCTCAGTTAAAAACAAATTGCACCTAGTTGAAGGAGTTTTTGGGTAATATTCAAATAGCCATAACTTTCTACTTAAAACTCCGAATTGAGTAAGAAAGAAATCATTGGAAAGGTATTGGACCAAGGATTCCATGAGATCAACTAGAACTACAAGATGAAAAACATAATTTATAGGAATTCAGAAAGAAGATTATGGTAACCATGAAGGGGAAAAATTGTGCACATGTTACCAACATTATATATTGTGGTTGTATGCTTGCTTTAACCATACTATTTTTATATTGTTATCTTTTATAATAAATCTATTGCAAGAAGAGATTAAGGTTGATGATAAAGCATAGAAAATTGTCTTTATCAAAGTGGCATCTTCAAGTATGATTAACAAGGTAGGGTCAGTTCTTCAAAATGTGGAATGGTTGCTCGAGGAAGCTACCAACTGAAGATGTCTATGCTCAGTGAGTAATATAGAAGACTTTCAATGGAACTATGATTTGGAAAAGGCTTCAAGATGAAAAATATGCATGAATGTGAGACCATGGAAGTGTGGAGAGATGGTTTTCATAAGAGGTGAGAGGGCTGAAATTTGGTTAAAGATAAGTATAGGTACTCAAGGGAAGAGTGCCATGACAAAAATCCTTCATAAGATGATCAAAGGCCAATACAAAAGAATGTTAAGGTATGAATCTAGGTGTAGCCATAAATTATTGGGAAGCCACTACATGAAATACACTCATGTTAATTAGAGTGCTCAATGGAATCTGGACATAAGAATAGATCATGTAGTGAATGAAATAATGAAATTCCATGCACTCCCAAAGAAACCAATGCATAGATAAGGCAATACATAAGGGACATAACATTTCAAAAAAAAAAAAAAAAGAATTGATATGTCAAATATGTTAGTCTTTTAATAAAGGAAGTCATATGTCAAAGAATTGAGATAAGGATAACCTCTTCAAGGAATAATCACATAGTTTTGGGGTAGTACTTCCATAATGGTTACCAGAGTAGCACAATGGAAGCATGGTATGAATATCACCACTTCAAGGGTACATAAATGAAGGTGCATATAAGTAAAGAGTGTCGAAAGATGCATTAATCAATATGCTGTGTGCAAATTGGATCTAGAATGGTGCAATCAAACTCATAGCGGAGGAATTACTCAAAGCTAAGTGCATTAGAGACTAGATAAAGTTCAGAAGTAATTTAAGATGGTGGAAATGTACCATTATATGGATACCAATTTATATAGAGTCTTCTGCAACATTTGAGGAACTGTGAAAACAATGAAAATGAATGTTGATTGCATTCCAAAGAGATGAGTGCATTGATAGGGTACATTGGGATGTCAATCCAAAAGGATTCAAACAAGGAGATGATTTTTTTGAAAATAAACCAATAAGGAACCATGTAGAAGAAAAATGATTCTATGCTTGGTAGTGAATGCAAAATAAATAAAATCTAAGGAGAACCCATCTAAATTGGAAAAATAAACATTTGGGTAGAATTGCAACATGATGGAGATTTGACTATGTAGGTCATGTTCGAGGCTGTGTGGCTAAGAAAAGAGAAGAGAATGGTGCAAGAAACTATAAGGGCTGATATGTTCAATCAAGGAAAGGCTGAACTGGTTTGGTCCATAAGAGTAAATATAAGTTGAAAATAGAAGGCCAATATGAGAGCATGGTTGGAAATGTAATTTGGTCATGTAGGCATTGGATCAGAGGGATCCAAGTAATAGTGGAATGCTGAAAATTAATATCAACATAACATATGGATAAAAATTTACAAAGTAGTCAAGAAAGGTTGGGATGGAAAAGTACTAAGGATAGAGAACAACCATGCACACTGATTTATTTTGTAAGAACACAAGAAGATTTAGGAATCCAAGATTAATTGAGGTATTCTAGGAACAACAAAGAAACGTGATACAAGGAGAAAGAGATTGTTGCAATTACTGTAGCAACAATTATGCTATGGCTTGTTGGATAGCCATACCTAGTACATGAAATTGGCATGCAAATGCATTTATGGCCATGCTAATGATGCATTATAAGTGCATATACACATGCATTGATGAATGTAGATTTGTTAATATACATATATAACATAATCAGACTAGGATTAGTCTATTGTTGAGTATATATTAATATGAAAGATGCTAATGGTGGTTGTTGTACCAGGAAAGAAATAATTCTTGCATGATTGCAAGTGTTTAATGTTGTTGCATATGGAGGGAAACAACAGAAAACTAAAGTGTACTTTAATGTCAGCTATGCAGGTATGAGTTATGTACTTTTGTTGCATCATTACTGAAGGGAATTATATAAGAATTCCCCAGGTAGAGTTATTTTATAACATGACATTAATGTATAATTTGAATACATTAATGGAAATAAGATACCACTATGGGTGGTAAAGGTTGAAGGCCTATGATAATTATAAAAAAATGTTAGATTTTGAATGCATACATGCGATGTAATAACATAGTATGGATTTGGTGGTTATGAGATAATAACCAAAGTAATAAGGGGTATGACCTTGTTATAGGAATGGATGCCAACAAATCTAGTCATGTATGCGACCATGGTATGGTTGGTTATGGAAAGGATATGTACCACAAAAATATCCACTAAACTTCCTACTTCTAAATAATGTTGGACTGCAACCTTTTTGCTAACACTATTGAACCCCACATAATTATATTCTTGGTGTAGTGTTCAGGTCGAAAAGGAAGGCATCCAAATAATTGAGCAGGGAATAGGAAGTGTATGGAAAATATGTCAAGGAATTGGATATACTTTCCAATTTACCAATGGTGAGATACATGACTTAGATATAGAGCATTCTGAAGCCAATGCAAGAGTGCATTGAAAAATAGGCATGAATAAATCATGAAAGCATGTAAGGGGTAGAGTTTCACTTATACATGATAAAATTGTTAGTCTTGAATGCATGCATATAGGTTATATAATGAAAATTAGTATGCTAACAACCAAAATGTTACAATTGTTACTCACTCATGGAGTTGAAGAAATTTTAGGGACCGTTAGACATTGCAACAAGAAAGTTGCAATTCAAATCGTTACATGAGCATTGAGTACAAAATTTTTTCTGTTGAGAAAATAAAGTAATTTAAAATTAATGTTATTGAAAAAAAATTAAAATCTTAATTGTGAACATGCATATGCAGAAAATGATCATTTCATTCTATTTAATAAACTATTTATAGTTGTGCTTGAATTGTTACATGTAGACAATTCTGAAATCACTTGTGCACCTTCGTAAGTATACAATAAAATGTTATGGTATGTGAAATACTAATCATCTGTTGGCTGAATGCAATATGAAAAGATTGCAGGAAATGTGGTCTCAAATGCGACACTGCTGGAATCCATAAAAAACACTAAATCCTGTTGCTGCAACAACCAAGAAAATTATGAGAGGAATCTCATACTTGGGGAAAAGTTGAATTTCCTTATGAAATAAATTTGAATTTCTAAATGAAGTTTTTATAATATGCCCTCATAATGATTGTACGTGTGTGAAACAAATGAGATAATATTCATTAAAGTTGGAATGATTGGAAGGAACAAATCTTATTGGAGACACTGAAAATCTATAACTGTAGAACCTTGGAGGGGTTCTGGTAATGAGTTAGTTCTCTTCTTGTGTGCGAAAGCCTTGGAAAGATGGATCACTGAGGGGTTCTGTAGCAGTGAATGGATACCTGATCATGGAAGGGTGAGTGAAACAAGGAAGAGGCAAATCAAGGATTCTTATAGCATGGTAACTGTAATCATGAGAGTGCATCAAATGGAACAATGCACTAAATTCTTGCCTAAAGTATCTCTATGGAATAGAGAAAATGACTTCTAGTTGCGGTATGAATACATGATTTTAGTGCTTGAAAGAAGAGAACTAGGTGGATAACAAGCTTCATTAGCAAAGGCATGGATCTTTTTGAAGAATTTTCAATTGCACATGGTATATAATGCACCGAGGACAATGCATAAATAAGGGGGAGGGGAATGTAATACCCCTAGGCCGAACCCAATTGTAAATGTAAATGTATTATACATATAAGGTTGTGAGTTGATGGTTCAAGGTATTTGGTTTGGTTCTACATGAATTGAGTCAATGCATGATAATCTCATACCAAAGAAGTGTGCACATTTTATAATGTATCACACACATGTGTAAGTGCGCGAGGATGACACACCAAAAGAAGAGTGCACACATCCCAAATTTTCACGCACACCAGTTTGAGTGTGCGATCTTGAGGCCAAAGAGCCTTTGTATATATGTTTTTGTTTTATAGGTTGGTGAGCCATGTTATTATAGGACATAATGATTATATGATTACTAGGCCAAAGAGCCTAGATACTAAAGGCTAACATGCCTATATTGTAAGTTGTAAATCATACTCATATTATTAATAAAGTACACCACTGTTGAAAACCAACCAAACACAAGAGATGGGGGGATAAAATCCACTATATAGGGAAAGGGGGCTAAGAGTCGAGGATAAGGGCTAAGCTAGGGGGATTAATCCCAATGGAATATTATATTAATATTCCTAAAAGGTTAAAGTATGGATATAAATTTATATATATCCTGAGTTTAAAAAGAGGGGACAAGGGAGTCCCTTGGGTGCCATGTATCATAAAAGGAACATGCATATACATATAATAGGGAGATTTAGTGTATATCCCATCATTACTGGATTATGGATTCATCAATTTTTCTTACCATCCACTCATCCATGCTACCATCCATACCTGTACCTAGTTTTTCTGTAGGTTGAAAAGGTGGGTTGTCATGCCCATGGTCAAAGAAGAGGGTTGTTAGGACCATGAGTAGTTTCCTCGGGTGAGAAACTACTTGGAATTGTTTCCTGGTGAGTTGAGAAATAACTATAGGGCTCTGAGACTTCCTATATGACTTGTTTCTAAAGCCCTAGAAGGGAAGTGGGGCAACCGAGGGATTGTTGAGAAGAGAAGGGGAACACCTCTTGGGGTGGGATAGACATGTGGGGAATGAGAGACTGTAGGGTAGTTGCAGTAGTTAGACACCTTGGATGGAGCAATTGTACATATTATCAGAACATAGATTGGATTAGGATTTGCTATGCCCTGGTAGAGTTTAGCCCCAACTCAGGGCCATGACCCACTGCTAATATTATGAGTAGTGTGGTCTATGGATGTGAGGAACGTGGAAGGTCTAGATGCATTTGGTGTTTATTTCATAAGATAAGTGTATTTCATGTGCTTATTTTATTTACTGTGTATAATTACGTGTCTTCTGCTATGAAATTTCTATTATAATTGTGTTTATAAATTATTATTGTTATTCCTCTTAATTTTGTTTATACGTAGAACATAATAGTAAAATTAATGGTATCAAAATTAAAAATTTGGATGTGGAATTGCCCAACAAGGAGCTGGGGATGTTACATCTTTAGTTCCCCCCTCCTAGGTGTTTTGGGTCGAGGCAATCCCTCTCTTAGTATTGGAATTTTTCTTTTTGTTCCTTTTATTTTTCCTCCAGTTTGTTGAGTATTCTTCGGTTGTGTGGACTGCACCAAATTCATATCGAAGGTATGATAAGGGACTGCAGTTGTTTGTGTTGGACACACCTACCACACTTAGAGGGGGGGTGAATGAGTGTGGGGCTCTTTTTCCCAAAACTTTCATCTTACACAAAACACCTTAGTTAATATTCAATATTTTCTCATTACCCATTGCTGTCATTTATAACCAGTTAGATGTGAACATATATAAACAACATATATCAACAATATATTATCAACAAGTCATCACCATAGTTAACAAAAAGAACACAAGATGTATGTACAATTTTTCTTTTTATTATGGACAACAATTCGGGGGTTTTCCAGCAACAACTGAATATAGTACAACTCTACAAGAGCACCAGCTCTATAATGCAAGACTCATCTTACACCCTCAGCACCAACTGAGATGAGGCAACAATCCTCAACAAATATCAATTTGTCAATAGGTACGCGACCTGTCAGTAGTGCAGCCAGTGTGTGTACGTGCTCTGGCTCACTACAGATCGTGTATGTACGTGACCAGTGTATACAACAACCCACGCATACCTTCTGAGTTGTTAGGGTTTGTCCTTTAAGATCAACTCAGATTCTCTACAATCAATGTATCATTCTCTTATGTCTCTGACTGTCCAATCTCACCACCAGCTAGTCACAACATTTCCAAGCTCTCCAATAGCTTGCTCATGCTCCATAATAAATCAATATGAATACTATCTCAAACGTGTATAAACAACTAGTATACCATAGCAATCATGTCACCACTGAATCACAAGAGTACTGCTCTCTCCATCAACCAAATCAACCAAACTGAACCACATCATAGAATCCATGTCAAGAATTCCCTAAGAATTCACAACACATCAAACAATAGTATCCATCAAGACAATAGTGTAACCATACCAGTGTCTCAGTGGTAGATCTGAGCCCATATAATGCAGATCTGGAACCTTCTTTATCATCCAAGAGCTTGGCACCAACTCAAACACAAGTCTTCATCATTACATCCACTGTACACGCCCTTTCCTCATACAGCCCATGTGTGTACATGCCTTGGCCCATTACAACATGCGTACACCTCATAAATTAGGGTTTCTGAAGTTACGAGACATTTTTCATCAAGATCTCCGATATTGTTGAAACTTTGATGCGTCCATGAGATCCTCCTCTCGCTCTCTTTCTCAGAATAGATCTTCAATCATGGTCAAGAGATCCATACCAAAGATTCTTTCACTAGAATCTCTCCATTGATCCACAACAAAGGATTCTCTCCTAAAATGTACTATTCACAAGAGATCCTAGCTTCTTATTTATACTTTCATCCTCTAGGTCACTTAACCCATTTCTAGGTCACTTAAACTATTTTCCTTATTTTAGGGTTAACCACTTTCCATAAATAGAAAGTTCTCCAATACTTTATCATTTAAACATTCCTTCTCAATTTTGTCACTTATTTATCATTTAAATAATGATTTCTTCTTTTAGGTCACTTTGACTTCTTTGACCTTGGGGGCTTCAAGTCTTCATATGGGGGTCCTACAATTTCATAAGGCCATAACTCTCAAATCATGAGGAGTTATGTGACATTCCACATACCACTTGAAATGGCATGCCAAGCACTATCCATCTAGGATAGTTTCACCAACAACTTCTTTGATATTCATCTCATTATTCCACATACAAGCATGGCTCCTCCAACTATTCTTCTAGGATAACTCAATCCGCAAAGCGTCTTCCCATGAGGGATTTCACCATAAGGGGACCACTTTGGAGTTCATCCATTTTTGCACTTTATCAATCATGATAAGACAATAATGAGTCATCTTTTCATCAAACAAACTGTGCATCATATATCAAAGAATCAATATTTATCATGTATCAATGACAACTCATTGATCCATCTTCATCTATGCATCATATCAATGATCCATCTTTATCAATTGGTTTCCACTTTGACATCTATCATTCTCATCAAGGAAAATACATTTAAATTATTCATCAATTATCAATCAATCAATCCTTTGACATCAATAAATCACTTGACATCAGTCAATCAAACCATTGGCATGAATGACAACATGATCCAACAATCTCCCTCTTTGGCATTGATGGTAATACCAACATTGATGTCATCACCAATTACCAATTATTGATATCAACATGTAGATAAGGCATGCTCTTCATCAATAGCCAATGTGACTATCTGTAAGGTAGCTATAGAGGTAGTAGGGGGGCCCAGAGGGCCCATAGTGATAATAGTGGAGGTCATTCAATGTAAGGTGGACTAGGTCCACTATATTATTAAATAAGGCCCACTATGGTAGTTAGATATAATAAATGTAAGAGG
>ML786081.1:503185-538427 GCA_009831015.1 Picea engelmannii | reverse complement strand
GGTGCTACTAGTAGCACCATTTTTAAAAACGGGGTAAAAAATTTGACCTTCAAAAAAATGAGAACTCTATAGAGTTCTCGTTAAGTTGGTAACTATGTTAATTCCAATTCATAAGCCATACTTCCAATCCTTTGCAACACCTTATATGGGCCATAATAATTGGGTGCTAATTTATTG
The DNA here is from genome assembly GCA_009831015.1 of Picea engelmannii. Classification (NCBI taxonomy): domain Eukaryota; kingdom Viridiplantae; phylum Streptophyta; class Pinopsida; order Pinales; family Pinaceae; genus Picea; species Picea engelmannii. The sequence goes on along the minus strand of ML786081.1, from coordinate 538,250 downwards.
TTCTTTTTTTGTTTCTTGAGGGACATTTGTTTGTATAGTTGTAGCCTTAAAAAATACCCAATCCACCACTTCAAATTCCCTTTCACTATGATGTTTATCTACTTGTTGTTTCATCCTATTTTTTGTTGTAACCAAGATGTCCTTCAATAGTTTAAGAACCTCTTGTTGGTGCTCTATGTGGTCCTCCACTTCTTGAACCTTTTTTTTCCTTTTCAAGGGTGATGTGATGGATGGAGGATGATATCCATAAAGTGTCATAAATGGGAACATTTTTGATGAAGTATGGAAGGATGTGTTGTACCACCATTCTTCCAAAGGAAACCACTTGATCCATTATGTTTGTTTATTAGATGCAAAGCAATGAACATACCCTTCTAGATATTTTTTCACAATCTAAGTTTGACCATCAGATTGAGGATGGTAAGAGGAGCTATGAGACAATTGAGTACCCAAAAAAGAAAAATAATTCAGTCCAAAAAATTCTAGTGAAAATTGGATCTTTGTCACTTACAATAATCTTAGGGATTCCATGTAGCTTTTGAGTTGTTTCAATGAATGTTGTGGCTATTGTACTGGCTTTAAAAGGATGAGAAAGGGAGAAAAAATGGGCATACTTTGTGAGTCAATCCATTACTACCATTATGACATTGTTTCCTTTGAACTTGGGTAGACATGTGCTAAAATCCATTGAAACTTCTTCCCAACATTGAATTGGTATAGCTAATTGTTGTAGGAGACCCGAGGTCTTGATTATCTCTCCCTTGTTCTATTAGAAAACCACACATTCAACCACAAAATTTTTGACATCAGTTTTAAGACCTTCCCAGAAAAAGTCCATCTTGATATTGTGGTAATTTTCCAAAAACCTTGAATGTCATCCTATAGGAGAAGTGTGAAATTCAAAAAGGACCTTATGTTTGAGTTGGGAATTATTACATAAATATAAGTCATATTGATACCATAGTAAATGATTCTTCAAGAAAGATTTATCTAATTCACTTGGGTCCTATTGTAGTTGTTGAATGATCTTGCATAACTTTTTTTTATATTTCTTCCATTCTATCATTTCTTCTTCCACCCAATCATATTGCATAATGGAAATACCACACAGTAAACCCTCTGTGTCTTCTTATTTCCTTGAAAGTGCATATGCTACCATATTTTGTTTTCCTTTTTGTATATAATTTCAAAGTCATAACTTAGTATCTTTGTAAACCATTTTTGTTGATCTTCCAAAGATAATCATTGTTCCAAGAAGTACTTTGAACTATCATGATTTCTTTTTACCTTGAAGTGTCTTCCTATTCGGTAAGGGCTCCATTTCTCAACTACATGTAATATGACCAACATTTCATTTTCATAAATGGGTTTGAGTAATTTATTTCCTTTAAGTTGGCTATTTTCAAAGGCAAGGGGATTTCCTTCTTGCACTAAAACTGCATCAATGCTATTTCCTGAGGCATCACATTCCACAATAAAGGTTTTTGCAAAGTTAGGTGTGGCCAAGATATGAGTCATACACATAGCCTCCTTAAGTAAATTCAAAATATTTGGTTGCTTCTTGAGTCCAAGAAAAATTTTAATAACACTATTAGAGGTGCTACTATTTGATCATAATGTTTGAAAAACTTGTGGTAATATCCCATAAATCCTAAGAATCCTCTAAGATTCTTCAATGTTTTTGAAATTGGCCATTCCATCATAACTTTAATTTTGTTAGGGTCCACTTTGACACCTTCATGAGATACAATATGACCCAGATATTGCATATCTTGAACCCTAAAGGAACACTTGGAAGGATTTTCATATAGTTGTTTCTATTCCAATAGTTTTAACACCATGCCAACATGTTGTACATGCTCTTCTCAATATTTGTTGTAGATTAGTTTATCATCAAAAAATACTAACACAAATGTTTTGAGTAAGGGTTTTAAAATATAATTCATTAAGATTTGAAATGTTGAAGGTGCATTAGTAAGGCCAAATGGCATCACCAAAAAATCATAATGACCTTCATGTGTTCTAAAGGCTATTTTGGGAATGTTTTCTTGTCTCATTATGATTTGATGATATCTAGAACGAAGATCCATTTAGTAAAAAAAATTGTCCTTGCAATTCATTTAATAATTCATCAATGATAGGAATATGAGACTTATCTTTAATAGTAGTTTTGTTGAGCTATCTATAATTTGAACATATACACCATGAACCATCATTTTTTGTTAGTATCACCACTAGTGAAGAGAAATCTCTTTGTCTAAGTTGAATGATGTCGACCTCTAACATTTCTTGAATCATACTCTCAATATCACTCTTTTGTGCATATGGGTACTTGTAAATCCTAATTTTAGGTTCTACACTTACTGGTTGCAAATGAATAGCATGGTCATGATATCGAGCAGTTGAAAGACCCTTAGGCATCTCTTCAAATACCTTTGAATGTTTTTTTATAACTTTTTGGAGATCCATTGGAATAAAAGGTATACATGTTTGAACATCCAATGAGAAAAATTGTGCAAGTACAACACAATGTCCCTTTTTTAGTAATTTTGTCATGTTGTTAGAGCTTATCACTTTAGCGGGATTCCTTTGGATACCTTCGAGTTCAATTTCCTTTCCTTCTGAGGAAGATATCATGAACATTTCTTGAAACTCTGGTGATGGATATACAAATCAATTGAGAAGTTTTGCTATTTTTCAATTAATGAAGTTATGGGTACTACAACAATCAATAAACATTGTTACCTTTTTGTTTTTGATATATCCTTCTATCTTGAGGGTTTGTGGAGTACCGATTCTAGCCAATGCAAGATAAGATATGTTTGGAGTAGTATATTCTATTTCTATGTATCAAGATGGTCCCAATTCTTAACCTTCTTCTTCTTCTTCACAATATATGTAGAATAATTTCTTCTCATTGATTTATGCCCCTTACTATACTTGCTATCACAATTGAAACATAGTCCCTTTTCTATTCTTTCATACATTTATTGATGTGTCAGCCTTGTAGGTTGAGTGAGTTTAGGAGAGGGAGCATGGTGGTATCTATAGTTGTTAGTGACCTTCTAATGGACATATTTTTTACTTTCAACTTTCCTTGCTACAAGGAAAGCATTCTCTAGGGATTTAGGTTCAAAGAGACACACCTCTTCTTGAATTTTGTCCTTTAAAGAGTTGAACTTATGGTTATACTAAGAGGGGGGGGGGGCTGAATAAATATAAGATGATTTTTAATTTAAATGAGCACTCATAAATCATTCATTTATGTTAAAAATTAAATGCATGTAAACTCAAATCACAGTACGCAGAGTTTAATTTGGAAACCTTTGTGGGAGAAAATCACAAAACTTATCTTTATAAATGTCTGTAGGCACCAACCTACTATTACAAAACTTCTAGGAACCAACCTGCTAGAGACACCAATATCTTCAGTTGAGCACCAAATCAATAAGATATTGTGTAGGAAACAACCTACTAGAGGCACCAATCTCTTCAGTTGAGCACCAAATCAACAAGATATTGTGTAGGCACCAACCTACTGGAGACACCAATCTCTTGAGGTGAGAACCAAATTAGTAAGACTTGTATAGGTACCAATTTAAGATATTCATACAAATAGTAATTATAGCTTCATTTTCATTATTCATACTTCATGCATTTGAAAACATCATCATACCCTTAAATTTCATTTTCCAACACCTCTCCTTGCTTCATACCCCATACATAGCTTCAAACCCTGGTCAAATTTAGCCTTCATGCTCTAGAAAACCTCATAGCACCATTCCCTGAATACAAATCTAGATTGTAGCATCCAAATATCAAAACAATGCACTTTGCAAAATAATAGACCTTAGTCCTTCATAGCACACCCTTAAAACACCAAGAAAATTTCTCTTGTGCACCTTTAGACACCAAGAATATTCCCTAGCTTCTCTTGCACACCTGAGATCTCTTTTGTGCTCTTGTTGTTTGGATTCTCTTCAAAAGTGAACATCTATACTATATTTATAGTGTTTCTACTTTTAGTTATGGGGATGAATTGTAAAAATGGCTAGGACAACCTATATTTTCTAGTTGGGCCAACCTGATAGAATCCTTCATATCTCCTCATTCTTATGGAGTCAGAAGGATTGCAATATACCTTTGGAAAGGTCTCGAAATACAATTTTAAACCATATATATTATGATCCAATTTGAGATATTTCTTTAGAGTAACAATAACTTCAAAGAGTAGGGTATCCAAACTGAGCATAAAAAAATCCAAAAAAAATATTTCCAACAATATCCATCTTGCAATATTTAACTTAGACATCTATAGTGTCCCCCTGTCTTAGACATCAATGAAAACAATGTTTCCAACAATATCCCCCTTTATCATTGATGGAAACCGTTAGTCAATTTTGTAATACTCCCCTTGTCTACAACTTCTCCCCCTTTGACATCAATGGTAAAGAGATACTCCCCCTGAGCTTGTGCTTCCATTTATTGATGAGATGACAGGGATATCACACCCAAATTTTGTTCACTTGTCCCATATGCTATTTTTCTCCTTTGACTTCATCGATAATGTGTACATTACTTAGGGTTCTATTTTAATTTTCCACTAATCTTCCTGAACCTACTTTCCTTATCTCACATCCTTTATAATGAAATGTGAGGTTCTAACCTTGCTCACACATTTGACTGAAACTTATAATATTTTGTTTTAACCCTTCAACATACAAGACATTTTATGTTTTAGTCTTTCCATTATCAAGACTAACGGTAACTTTTCCAAATATAATTGTAGAACATTATCCCCAAAGGTAATGTTGCCTCCTTTCTCTTCCTTTAGGGGTGAGAATTTTGTTCTAATCCCTTGTCATGTGTTTTGAACATCCACTATAAATGTACCATTGGATTCCTCTATCTTGAGCATACATTTCAAGTTCATATTCTTCCTTCTTTGGTTCTTCTTGCTTCCTTTTCCACACCTTTGTGTATTCTTCTCTATGCTTGGTAATATAATCTTCTTCCCTGTTTTGTTTAGGAGACTTTATTATGTTGCTTTAAAAGTCACGTTCTATGTTCCCATATTTATTTCACTTACAACATTCAATATTGTAATCAAGTAGGAGAGAAAATTAATTGTATTTTCTATAAAAACAAACCCATGATAAATTGTGGTTCTTTTTCTCACATAATAATTCTTTGAGGTCTTATGAGAACATCTATTTCTATCTCTCACATGATCACTTCTTACATAGGCTCTATAATCTAGTGCTTTATGACCAAAATTATTGCAAGAAAAAACAGTAGTCAATAAACAAATTTTAGTACTAGGTTGTTAAAGGCCTTCTTGGTGGAACAACTCTTTTGAACTCATTCTTGTTGCTCTTGTGAGAAGGATCAGGTTTTTACTGGTCATCATTTCCTTTCCTGCTGTTTATTTCATTCTTGGTGGCACCTTTGAGAATATTAGAATAGCTTTTATGATTTTCTTCATTTTCCTTTTTTGATGGCTTTTTGACCTTAGTGCTTGCATCTCCCTCAGGGGTATTTTGTTTTTCGTCAGATCCAAGACCTTTCTTAAGGAATGGTGACCTTTAGTAACCAATAATATTGTCTAATATTTCATTACTCTTTCCAAACTTCAATCTTCTACTCAATCGATCAATTTTTTTATCTAGTTCCTTTCTTAAAGAAATGATTTCAACCTCCAGATTCTCACAATTTTCTTCCTTTTATTTTAGTTGGCTTCTCACAACTTCTTCTATCCTTTTTGCCTCTTCTAGTTGAGTCTTCAGGATGATAATTGTTTTTTTCTGTTTCATCAAGATCATGATATTTCTTTTTATATTTTTGAAATTTGTTTTTCTACTTTTTATTCTTTCTCTTGAGTCTATCTATTTATTTTAAGGAACTAACGAGTTATGCTTCAAGATTCACTTCCCCATCAATGTATTCTTCTTCTTAATCTGATTTTTCTTTCTAATTGTCTTCATTTTCTATATTTGTAGACTTTGTATGTATGGCCATGAAGAGGAATTCTTCTTTGTTAATATCATAAACATATTCACCACTTTCTTTAGATGAGCCACTATCATTTATGGAGTAAAAACTATTCTTCTTAGTATATTTTCCTTTTTTGTGTTTATATGGTTTAATTTTATTGTTATGTTCTTCTTCATCATTATTGTCTTCCCATTTTTCATATGGACATTTAGCAACAAAACGTCCTACTCTACCACAATTAAAATATTTAAAGGGTAGCTTACCTTTGTATTTGTCGTATCCTGCTTTTATCTTTCTCACGAATTGTACTTCTTTTCCATTTGATTCATGGCTAGAACAATAATAGGATTTGTGTCCTTTTGTCTTATTTGATGCTTTGAAAGTTGCTTCCTTTAGTGTTTGTTTTATTTTTTTATTCTCATCTTATATGCAGTGAGAATCCCATGCAATTCATCAATTGTTAATGAATAAAGATCCTTCATTTCTTCAATGGTATAAACTTTGGCATCAAATATTAAGGGGAGTGACCTTAACACCTTTTGTACAATAATTGGTTCTTCAAACTTTTCACTAATTCCCTTGATGGTGTTGACAATTTCATCAACACGGAGGAGATAGGTTGCAACATTATCCTCATATTTCATTTTCAGACTCTCAAATTGTTTTCTATGATTTTGGAGCTTTGTATTCTTAACCTTGTCATTTCCTTCATATATATTTTGAAGCTTGTACAAAATTTATTTTTCGGATCCGCAATCCATCACCTCGACAAAATATTATTTTGATAGACCACACAAGATGAAATTTGTGGCTTTTACATTATTTTCACTAGGCTTCTTCCCGACCACACTTGTTGGTGGATCTGTTGGGGTTGTATAACCACTAACGACTGATTCCCAAATATCAAACCCAAGGGCCATTAGATATGTTCACATCCTTATGCTCCAAAAGGAATAGTTTGTTCTATAAAAAACAAATCCTTGTTTGTGGAGAAACCTTCTTGATCGACCACATGTGCTCCTAAGATCTACCTTCAAGTGATTAGATTGTTTCTAAAGGAACTCACTTTGAAACCAATTATTTAACTTATCCTTATACTATTAGGAGGGGGTGAATCAATATAATATAATTTTTACTTTAAATTAGTTTTTATCAATCATTCATTAAATTTAAAATAGTAAATGCATGTAAACTCAAATCACAGTACACAAATTTTAATTTGGAAACCCTTGTAGGAGAAAATCACAAAAACTTATATTTATAAATGTTTGTAGGAACCAACCTACTATTACAAATATTGTAGGCACCAACCTACTAGAGACACCAATATCTTCAACTGAGCACCAAATCAACAAGATATTATGTAGGCACCAACCTACTAGAGATACCAATCTCTTCAGTTGAGCACCAACTTAGAAAGATATTGTGTAGGAACCCACTTACTAGATACACCAATCTCCTTAGCTAAGCACCAAATCAGTAAGACAAATCTCTTTAGCTGAGCACCAAATCTGTAAGAGAAATATTTATCTTAGGCATTTATATTCTCCCCTTGTCTTTGACATCAATGAAAACGATATTTCCAACATAAAGTTACCATAAAGAGATCTTATAAATTATCCTTTAGAAGGCTCTTTACCTCGATACTTAGTTTTTGGAATTTCTAAATGTGCTATATAATTGGACCTCTCTGTAAAATATTTATCAATTGACTAAAGAATGTATTGCTCTTAATATCCCCATAAAGTGCTATCAGTTCATCCGTAAAAATGGACCAAGAGATAATAAAATCATGTTTTATTTCACAAAGCCATTGATACCAAACAAATTTATCATTTTCTAAATACAAGGATACACGAATTACCTTTTGTAAGGTTGTCACTTGGTTTATATAAAATAATTTCTCCATCTAGAATGTCCATGTTATAAGATATTTACCATCAAACTTCCTCATATTAATCTTGCAAATTAAGTAGTTCCTTGGTGTCAAGTGGAACCCTCGATGATGTGGATCTTAGGGTGTTGAATATGTTGGAATGATTGTCATTGATGTCAAAGGATTAATGTTTTCATTAATTTCATATTATGAATTTACAAATACACAACATTTCCAATATTTATTTATATATATAGGTTTACAAGTATATTAAAAAATGGGTGCACGTGAAAAAATAAAAAGTGAAATGGGTGTTTCAAATCCATGAGTTTGGGTATTCTCCCTTGGTATTTGAAAAAAAAAATGGGGAAATAATTATTTAATTAATGGAATTATTCCTTCATGAAGGGTTATGGAAAATTATAAAATAGAAAGTATTGAGAGAAAGTGTGTGGGTGAAAAACAGATGAGAAAGGGTTGAATATCATTCCAAAAGGGAAGAGTTTCTAAATTAGTTTCAGGTAAGCTTGGCACTTTCACTATAACTTATTTTATGAGATGTTTCATATCTTGAAATTTTTAAGAGATGGAGGAGCAATCACTAGGTACATGCGACCAAAGTATTAGATGTTAGTTCACTAAAGTTTTGGAGATATGACCTGTGAAAGTTAGGGTTCATGAATGCTCTTGAAATCAGTTTCAAATAGGTTAATTTGGCACTTTTGCTATAACTTATTTTATGGGTTGTTTCAAACCTTGAAATTTTTAAAATACGGAGGAGATATATTTGGATACATTTGGTCAAAATTTCAGATGTTGGTTCACTATAAGTTTGGAGAAATTCCTTGTGAAATGTAGGGTTCCTGAATGTTCCTAAAATCAGTTTCAAACAGGCCAGTTTGGAATTTTCACTATAAATTCATTTTTGGGAATCTTCATACTATGAACATTTTACATAACATAGGAGACATACAAAAGTACCTTAGGTAAAAATTTCAGATATTGGTTCACTGTAATTTTTGAGACATGCTTTATGGAATTTAGGGTTTTTGAATGGTCCTTAGATCAATTTCAAACATGTTAGTTTGAAATTTTCACTATAACTTCTTTTTCGGGTCTCTTCGGACTATGAAAATTTCAACGAAAACATGATGCATACAAAAGCACCTCAGGTAAAAATTTCAGAATCATATTTTAAAAATTGGATACGAGGCATGCTATACAAGTTCATTCTTTGGAAGAGGCCCAAAACAACAAGTGTTTGGAAAGTTACCATTTGGAAATTCAAATTTTGGTCAGACCCGGTAAAGGAAGAAGTAGTGAGTAGACTTGGTGAAGGAAGAAGCAGTGAGTAGACATGGTGAATGTAGAATAAATGAGCAGACCTGGTGAAGGAGGAAGTGGCAAGTAGAATTGGTGAAGGTTGGTGAAGCTCACACAAAGATATTGGTGTCTCTTGCTAAGTTGGTTCTTAGTGATTGATTAAGGGATTTTTCCCTCGTGACCTTGGGTCAAGTCACATCATAGCATGATCGAATTCATAAGAAATAACCAAACCCTATATATAACAATGCATACAAGAAATAAATACTTTATAAGGAGAGAGAGGGAAAGAAAGAAGGGAAGGCCTCACACCTTAAATCCTTCGTTCGATGTCGATTGCTTCTCTCACTTCTTGAAGCACTCTTGATCTCTACCAGAACTAGCCTACAATAGGAAACCAAGAATAGGTTGCTACAAGGTATTTACAAATTCAAATATCGTATATAGGAAATACATTACCACATGACATCACAATGAACCAATAAACACACAATAGGAGGGAAAGATAATTCTTCTATTACCAACAATGTGAGAAAGGTAGTTACAACCTAATTCATCCTTCGGTACTGGTTCAGAGCCAATTTCCATGGGTTCCTCCAAAGACCTTCAAGCATCAACTCAGTGGTGAGGCTCTTCCTTGTATAACTCAATAGGGATAGGAACAGACCCTGTAGTTATATAGAGAAAGGAAGGAACATTGGAAAAGGATTTTCTAGGTATAAGATGATACTCAAAGAATGAAGGGATTAGGGAATCTTGCTAAAAAAAATTCAGCATAATATTGCACCTTACTTCTTCCTCTCATCCATTCCCCAAATGGTGCATTTATACCATCCTTTATAGGTTCAGGAGGTTGAATTACATTTGGTATGGGATTAGGGAGGTTAGGAAATCAGCCCAACCAAAATCCCCACCAGAAATAGTGGAATTATTTTATTTTTTCCATTTTTTGAGGGCTTCCGTGGGTTGCAAGCTAGAAAGGCACTAATTTCCACATGTTGCACAAAGGAAACCCGCAGATATAAGAAAAAATCATTTTTTGGGGGTGAATTTGATGAGGGAAGTTGGTATTTTGATTAACAAGATAGGGGAAGGGTTGAGCCATGTCACAAATTCATGGGTGTGGAAATTTGTGCTATAACAGATGCCCCCTAATGTGTGAGGTCATAAGGGAAACTGATGGCCAAAATACATTATAAATCTGAGAGGCATGGATGCAATGAAGTAATACATGAAGTTTCCCAAGACAACTGATCCAAAAACATAAATCGTTAGCCAAAATCAAGTAAGAGTATTCTCTTCCCAAGTCGGGCATACCCATGCTCAAGAGTGGTTTAACCATGGCCACCAAATCAAGTACACTGTAGATCCATGACACATATGAAAGTATGACTAATGACCATGGCCACAAACAATACACAATGGATCCATGTGGTATATATAAAACAACAAACATGGCTATGAGGAATACACAGTGGATCCATGTGAAAATAGATCATATCCACGAAGAGATACACAATGGATCTATGTCTCAAAATCAAGAACAAAGGATATCTAGGACCAATGGAGTGAACAAGATGATCCTATGCAAGTATCGATGTCTTTGGAGTGGTACAATATCTTAGGTAGGAGCACAAAATATGTGAAGCTCATACTTCACCTAGAGTTTTCAAAACAATCCACCGTGGTACAAGTCTACACCATGCGAATAGATGTAATGGAGTTGAACATAGTGAGATACCATTTGATTATAGATCATTAATGTATACCATTAAAAAATGTGAGACAACCCACAAATGATGATAATGGGTGTCAAGGTACCATGGTACAATCTAACAAGTGTGAATAAATGAGCTGATGTCAAACACTTGGTAGAACCTATCGAGTAGCAGACATTGATGTATTCCCACTGTAAATAGTGAGAGAACCTTCCATTGATGATTGCAAGGCCCAAGGTACCAAATATGACTCTATATCCCTATCCCAGAGCAAGATGTGCCAAAGTTGATAGGACGAGATTTGTTGGAAGGAAGACATTAAGGCATCCTCTATCATCCAACATGAGGGGTAATAGAAGGACAAATATTTGGAAGGACTTGAACATAAATATTGTAAGGAACACACTGAGGTATGAATTTGGTAGGCACTATATGGAATAGTGCATTAAAAAGACTCTTTGAATAATAACCAATAATGGATACTACTAACAAGGATGAGGAATCCACCAATGGGGTCAAATGGAAACCAAGGTACCACACAAATCCCTATGTGTGATGATTGTTGTTGACGTTGAGCACAAGGGAAACCACTCCGTTAGCAACCAATGATGGATTTTCATCTGCTAAGTGCAAGTTCACCTATCAATAATGGAAATAGACCCAGGGTGAAACTCTAGGTCATACTCTCAAAGCAATGTGTCAGAGTTGATAAGAGTAGACCTGCCAACAAGAAGTCAATGGGCACCTTCTATACTAGCATGAGTAAACGACAAATATACTTGTGATGATGAGATGGACTTGAATGTATTGGGAAGGTTGACATGCAAGGTCATAGACTAACTACAAAATGGGTGACTCAGGCTGAAACTTCCCTAGAACAAAATCACAACACATTATGTGGCTTAGGCGATATGGATTATAAACTAGGATACATTTGTGATACATGAGGAACCAAAAAACACTCCATATGGTTGGAATAATAACCAACCAGGGGAGATTATACTCAATAATGAGAAAAAATCTCTTAAATCCATACTAGACCCAAAATGATGAGATACTAAATCAATATTGTGCTTTGTTCAAGGGAGAAAAAATTGTTGCCAACAAAAGAGATGGACCCTTTCCCCCCTTCTTTTTGGTTTTTTGATTTTTTTGGTCTTTTTCATATTATTAAATCCTGAAAAAGAATTAAAGAATGTTATAGTACAATGGAGGAAACAAGTGTCACAGGAAAGAAAACTAGTTCCAGAATGCAAGGAACATACCTATGCTCAATGCAAGGAAATCATGTGCATGATAATGACACTCAGGGTATGTTTCCTCCAGGGTTAAGGTGTCGAGTAGCAAAGAAATATATTGCAAGGATGGGAACTAGTAGGAATGCATAAGAAATGGGTTCAACAATGGCATGTTGAAGACAACATTAGGCCTAAAAGTGCGAGTAGTCAATATGCAATGCAATTAAAATTCAACCAAAGTTTGGAAGCCCTTGAAGGCGAGTTATGAGGCTTCAATGCAAAGACATGGCGGGACTAAAGAGGGCTTCTAATCCTACAAATAAATTGAAAAATGGGTGTAAAAATTCCAGTGAGGTACTAACTAAGACACCCATGGAGAGGTAAACTCTACCATCGGTAAGAGACATATTTAAATAGCTGTAAATGTATGATGCCAATGATGAATGGGGTTGAACCTATGGAAAATATGTGTTCAGTACAGATAGATGCATTATGCAAGTGAGATGGGGCCTACACTATATTCTAGTAAGGAATACAATACCTACCAAAGAGTCGAGAAAACATTGTTGTAAGCAACATATAATGGGGGGAGTACCATAGGTAACATAAAAACCAATAATGAGTAAGAAGAATGGATTTCGAATGCAAAGTCACGACGAGACTAAATAGGACTCCCAAGCCTAATAGAACTTGTAGCGTGAGTGCCAAAAAAAAAAAATAGGCTCTAAACTAGGGCGCCCATTGTTGCACCTCTTTTGTCACCTAAATGAGCAAAACATAGGTGCTTACAAGCTTAGTTGGGTTAGCTAAGAAAGACAACAGTAAAGGAAAGGGTTAGAAGAATAAACATAAAAGACTAAGCTAAGAATTAAACTAGGAAAGGAAAAAACAACTAAACTATTGTGCATAAGAACATAAGAACAAGAAACAAACAAGACTCATGTCACCAATAGAAATGATTGTATTAGTGAAAAGAAAACACCAAAGAGAAAGGGGACTTTAGGTCCTTTCTTCCTCCAAGGGAGGGCTCTTGGACCCCCAAGATTGAGCTCTTCTTACAACTTGGAAACTTGAAAGAAATGGTGAAAGAATCCCAAGCTAACCCACTCAAAAGGTGATGTGGATTTCCCAAATGGAATGGTGCTAGTATGCTCTTGATAAGAAAAGAGGTTTCCCCAAGAGGATAACAACAACATAACCTTGCAAATGAATTACTTGAAAATGTAGTGCACCCATGGCCTTGTTTTATAGCACCACTTTAAGGTATTGTGCAACCAACTTTTAGTGTGAAAAGGGGTTGTTTAGGGAACCTTCAGGTATTTGACCAGCCACCCAGCTGGATCCAACTGAGATTTGGATGTCAAATCGAATTGGAAGCTAAACCAGAAGTGGGTGGGAGGCCGACCAACATCATAAATGCACCATTCTTAGGTGTGTGCAGATTTTAGCATCCATAGTCACGTATCGTGCGCATGTGTGCTTTTCCTGCGTTTCTTGATGGCACATGTGTGCGCGCGCCCTGTGTAGTCATAGCGCATCTTGATTTTATAACTGGTTGTATAGTTTTGGACCTTTTGGAAATGATTTTTTGGTAATTTTGGTTCATGGGTGAACTCATAGCTGTTTGAAGATGTTGGATTTCTATAACCATTTGTGGAAAAATTTTTAGTGATAACAGATGCCCCCTGATGGATGAGGTTAGGAGCATATAGATAGCCGAAATTCATCAATGTTTCTTCTATTGAGAGTATCGTTGTAAGATAGAGCGATAGTGAGAGTATCAAGAGTGACCCATTGGAGGGAGAAGGGAGCCTGTAGGACCCAACCTTTCGCAAGGTGTGGAAAATAAATTGTGTACAAACGAGGTGGGAATGCCCCATGCTCGTGTCATGTAACTCAAAAAAGGGTGTTTTACAGTAACTGAAACCGTGTGTTGATGTAGACAACTGCAACACCCTTGGGGGAGGTTTTGATAAAGGCAGAGGACAATTTTGATGAGGAACAATACTCTGAATAGTAGGCAATGATACCTATAAGAAGTATCATGGATTCTGTGGGCATCGATAGCCCAACAAAGTTTAGAGGTCTTCGGAAAATATAAAAAACAATTGTAATAGTCGCAAAGTAAGACCCACCGTAACATGAGAAAGTGTTGAAGTCGAATGTTATGGGGGTCAATGACAACAGAGAGAAATTATAGTTCTCCCTGTGCCATTCGAGACTCCTCATTGTAAGGGTAATGAGAGTCAAGATATTGTCGCCCTTCTGGAAACTGTGTTGATGTCGACAAAAAGGGAGACGTGGCTCCAAGAAGCAAAGGGATTCGTGAAATCCAATAGGTGAGGTCAGGAACCGAGGAGGTACATGGACGAAGTCAATATGCATGGAGACTCAAGACTTCCCTTGGTTGGGGATATATGCGAAGTATAAGTGGCTGCAACCGTTCAACTAGGTCGAGTGTCAGGGGGACAACGAGACGTGGGATAAGTTGTGCCAGAGGTGGAACAACGTGAAAAAAATTAGAGAGCAGAGGTAGGTGGCCTGTGGGATACTCAAAGTTTATGGACAATGTCAACAGGAGTAGGTGATAAGGAATGCCCTAACCAAAGGAGACATGGGTTGCATTTGCCAAGAAGGTCACCAAAGGTGATGACAAAAATCTTTGTAAGATGATGGAAACAAAGGCTTTAATTACAAAAAGAATTAAAAAATCAGTGGGGATAATAATGTAGATACAGAAATGGGTGCCCCGGTGTAAGATGGATTGGCCAGAGGATGGCTCAAGTTGGGTAAAAAAAAACAAGTGGAGGGTTGGGGCCCCATAGGCGGGTTTCTGTAGTAGGGGAATGTATGGAGGCCAATCTAAAGATGGGAAAATCGATGGTGGATGAAATGGATGGTAAATGGTGCTGCGAGAGTGTAGTCAAAATAAAACCACGAGGAAGTGCTCTGGGAGTCCATTGGGTAGGCTAGCAAAATGAGGAGAAGGAGTATGTGGCTGATTCGCGACATGATGTAAGACTATCGGGACTACCATCCCTAAAGTTTGAAAGCAACATGAGTGTCAAAGTGCCAAGGGGGGCAATGAAGGGGACAACTCATGTGGGGGAGAGTGCTACCAGGTGATAGTACCTAAAATGCAATGGAGGTGACAGTGCTGCAGAGCCAGATATAGGGACCCTAAAGGAAAATTTCAGAGGGTGTGACTGGAGATGCAATTGAGATTCAGAGGGAATGATTACATGCCAGTGTCGATTATATACCTGAAGGGGTCGCACTAGTGTGTGATGATGATGGAGGATCATCTCTCCATGTCAGCTAGCCAGCCATCTAGCCACGTCAGCGGTTTCAAATCGCATACTAAAGAGAGGTGCAACCCTCATTTTCAAATTGAATTTGAATGAATGTAAATTAAATGTTTTAGGTTGTTGAGCTGTGAGGCCATGCTTTGCACAGGCGTAGAAGTAGGTAGGCCTTAAATGTTTGTAAGGCTAAGATCTAGATCCGGATTGTGGACTAGACAACCCATTCAATGTAATTGAATAGAGTAGGTGAGATTGGAGGGAAGATCTCAAAGATCCCCCTCATGTAAAAGATCAATTATGATCTCATTTTGAGAGAGAGAGTGGTAATAAAAGAGCTAGTAGAGAGAAGAGAATATGCAAGTAGAGAGCAGAAGAGAAGGAGCCGAGACTCTGTTAAAGTCTGAGCTCAGGAACACCTTGTAAAGATAGGAATTTTCCATTTAATACAAACAACAACATTTCCTGCATATTTCCTGTGTTGAATGAATGTCTGTGCGTGTTCTATTTATGCTATGAATGTATGTTGTAGGTTTGCATTTGTAGGGGTTGTTTGATTTCAGGGTTAGAGGTCTTTGAGGCTCCACACCAGGAGGGTGTGATAGAACACTGTGGGTTCTGATAGCCGGGCACAAAGAGTGCATTTCTGAACTCTGCGGATTTATACAAAGACGTGCCAAGTGGGAACAAGAGCTGAAATCATCAACTTGGGGAAGGTATTTGAGGTTACTGAACACCTCAGAAGGCAAGGCCGTGGAGAAGAACACAGTTGCAGACAGAAACTCTCTTTGAGTTCTGTAAATCTCTTCCAGGTGGGCATTGAGCCAGTGCAAGGAGTGCACAGAAGACAGAAACTCTGCTGTGAGTTTTGTACAACTCTGCCAGGGGGGCATTGAGTCAGTGTGTAGACAGGAATAGGAAGAGGACTCTGTTGAGTTCTGTAAATTTGAAGAAGAATCCACTGAAGGATCTTCTCAGGGTTGCTGAACACCCTGAAGACTCAACAATAGGTTTCTTGAGAAGACAGAGTGCCAAGAGGGCATCCAAATTATCCATCTGAAGGAGAAGGGGAAAAAAGGATAAAATCCCTTAGAGGCCTGAGTATCTGAAAAGCTCAGAAGAGATAGCACTGTGTGTGCGAAGAATCTGCAAGGAGTGCAGAAGTCACAAAACTCTTTGAAGGGTTCGGGGTTCCCTAAAGCTCAGAAGAAGCAGTGTTTTTGTATGCGTAGGTGAGGACTCAAGTCAAAGAGCTCATAGGTAAAGGAGAACAAAGGTCGAGGCCTTTGAACATTGGAATTTTTCCAGTGTTGGCAGAAAGTGTGCTAAAGCTCAGGAGGAGAAATAGCTGTCGTCGGATGCTCCGAAGAGATCAATAGCTGCTGTTGGATGCTCCAAAGAGATCTGGACCATTGAAGGTTTCCACGTCCAGGAGGCAGTGCAGGAGGAGCGCAGAGGAGAGATGACTTGAACCGTCATATCTCAAGTGAACAACCACCAACCATTAGATCTAATAGGAGATGCATGGGGGTTAAACCTTCGTGAACAACAAAGCAAAAGTATCAAAGGAGTCGCATAGGGATTTCGGCATTCGGGATATCGGAGGTCTTGAGGATGAGCAGTCGGGACACTCCACATCGAAAGTCCTGAAATAGTGAATTAGATTGTAGTCGTCCGTCTGTGGGAGGATGCGTGTCATGCGATCATCCGTTTCGAAGATTCAGGCACTGGGACTCACAGAGGTGAGCATTTTGACTTCGCAGCTGGTGAAGTCTCGAAAAGATCTTGACCGTCCATCATAGGAGGACACGTGGCAGCAATCCAGGATTTCAGGGAAAATCCCGAGAGGAAAGCCATTTTGGCATATCAAGAATCCAGTGGACAAGAGGTCCGAGTATTTCGGTGTTTGGAAACCCAAAATCACGAAAGAAGAGGGAGGTCAGGAAATTTCCATTTCGTAATTTCGCACGTCGGCACTTCGGGAGTCGAGGGGACAGGAGGTCGGGCTCTCGCGTCAATAAGTCCCGAAGGAAATAGGTCTACAATCGTATGAGAAGTGGTCACATGGACCAAGACATAACCCAGGGGGATAAATGTTGAAGATGTGTTTCAACATTTTGGTAATTCGGTGATCGGGAGATTGCGGGGATAGTGGTTCTCGTGACATCAATATTTAAGAAGTTCCGAAACCCGAAGTTTGCATTTTCTTGTCGGGGAATGTTCATGGTCGTGTTCAGAGGCCGTGAGGTGAAAAGAAGGACCTGTGGATCGAATTGACAGAGATTCCAGCAGGGAATCGAAAGAGTCAATTCATCTCGGGGAAAGTTGAACAAACGATCCTTAGGACCGGGAGGTCACGCAGTGACTTTGTTGAGGCAGAGGTGGTGTTTGTGTCAGATGACCAAGTACCTGCACACATGACAACCAAAAACTCGATGTGAACAATATTTGAAGATAATCGCACATATAATCATTTATTTGATAATTTTGAACATGAGCATGCGTACCTGAATGGGGTATGGAAAAATGGCTCCTCGGGGGCCAAGGATGAAAAATGGCTCGGGGACTATCTTGATGTAGATGACAGGGTGTTGAGCCCATGGCTGAAGACAGATTGAAAAATGGACGCTCGGAGCTCCCAGAATTGAGTCTGGAAGTTTGGAAAAAAGGGCTTATATATAGCTGTATGGCCCACATTGCCACCTCATTTGTACTTGCTTCTATAGTGGTTAGAGAGGAGATTGCAGAGCAGATTCAGAGATTCTAGGAGTGTGATAAAGTTGATTTGGGAGATGCAAGAGTCAAGTTAGTGGTCTCATCCTCCTGTATAGTAGTTAGGGGTCAATTTTTGGGTAGGATCGTACGGATGGCTGTATGGTGGGTTTTTAGGGTTGTGGCCCCCCAAATGCGTGGGCAATCGATGGCGACCCGCGCATGAATGCACGGCTATAATGGGCACAACCACATAGGGAGGGCGTTCTATTTGGGAAAACATGCACACATAGGGTGCACGTCTGTCCAAAACATAGCCGTGCATATGTGTGCGACTGTGTTGCTGACAGTTGTGCATGAGTGCGCAACTATGTTGCTGACAGTTGTGCATGAGTGCGCAACTATGTTGCTGACAGTTGTGCATGAGTGTGCAACTGTGTAGTAAACAGGTGCGCATTTGGTGCACACCTATGGGATTAATAAGCACACATACATGAGCACATGTGTGCACACCTATGGGGAAAACAACCACATCTTTGAGGCAAAGATGAGGGTGAGAAAACTTTTCTCCCTTTTTTTTTTGGGGGGGGGGAGATTTTGGTGTTTTTGTGATGGTTGATCAAGTACTGTATATGTGGATGCAGGTGATCATTTGGGATGATGCCTATCCGTTGGAGGGAGAGGGACTGGGCCTGACTGAGGAAGGTCATGAGGGATGAGGAGCCGGTGGTTTGTGGTGCTTTGGCAGCCTGTGGGCTGCTGAATTTTTTTGAGTGCCCACTGTTGAGGGCACAGGAGTATCTGCTGCAATTCCTGATCTCAATGTGGAGTCTGGAGTTGCAATGTTTTATTGTGTGTGGGGAGCACTTGGAATTTTTTGCTGAGGAGGATGTCTATTTTTTGACTGGGATCCCTTTTCAGGGAACCCTTCTACTGGCCAAGCCGGTGGTAGTTGGAGAGGGGCAGTTGGCTACCCTTGCCTGGACATATTGTTCGGGAGATGATTTTATGTCTGGG
Source organism: Picea engelmannii (assembly GCA_009831015.1). Classification (NCBI taxonomy): domain Eukaryota; kingdom Viridiplantae; phylum Streptophyta; class Pinopsida; order Pinales; family Pinaceae; genus Picea; species Picea engelmannii. The sequence continues at coordinate 519,070 of ML786081.1, read as the reverse complement.
TCAATGGTGAAGATTGGGGCGATGGATGCCCTGGTACATCATTGCATGGTAGCGATGGTTGTGAGAATGTATGGGTCCCTCGCAACTCAATGTATCAGTGGTGGCTAGCTGAGGATCATGCAGCGAGCACTAGGGGGTGAGCATTTCACCTGGGGCTTGATGCTACACACCAAGATGGTGGGACAACTCACCGGGTGTCGAATGGCTGACTCAGGGTATTTTTCCTTAGGATCGATCCTGGTGGCTTGGTTTCTAGAGAGGGTGCTAATGTTGCGCCCGAGAGTGTTGTTAGACCCGCCAGGAGCATGAGAGTCGTGACTGTGGTGGTGGTCGACGATTTTGGTTTGTCATGGGGGTGGGGAGGGTGGCCACTACTTCAAGGCTGAGGCTGCAAAGATGTGGCGTCAGATGCCACAGATCATATTGCAATTTCCATATAGTGGGATAGATTTCCATGATGATCCTGAGATGATATTACCCCCGGGAGAGGTATTCAATCGTTGAGGTATGATGTGTTGTTTACTGGTTTTGTTGATTTTTTTTTTAGATAGCATAGCATATGGTTGATATTTGTATGGATGCTAATGATATCATGTGTTTTTTTGTGCATATGTGGGACTGCGTGGATGAGAGGTCAAGTTGATCTGAGCGCCAGCCCGCCAGGGGCCTGTGAGACCACCATGGGGAGAGTTGCAAGCAGGGGAGAGGTGACGTCGAGAGGATGTTGAGGCGAGGCCCATTGATGATGATAGAGCAGCCCAGAGGCACCGTTATGATGACCCTGGGGCAGGTTCGTCACATGATCCTCCAGCCGAGGTCGAGGGAGAGTTTGATGATTTCCGCCGCCGAGTAGAGGTGTCTACAGGGAGTGCCCGAGAGGATGTGGGTGCGGATCTAGGATGAGGGGATCCCAGTGCAATTTATTGGGCTACCGACGGAGTCACAGACCTTGATTCACAGATTAGTTGTAGCCAGAGCTGCGATGACTGGACAGTTTCCTCCGGGACCTAGGGGACCTAGAGTTGGTGGGGTACCTCCGTCAGAGGGAGGACCTGGTGCTGGAGCACTAGAGGTGCCCTGAGGGCTGCTAGATATGTAGTTGTGTATCTGATATAGGCTAGTGAGCCCATTTTGTATAGTTGTGACATCCCGTTTTGTATTGGTAGGGATGAGGTGATTCACCTGCCTATGGGTGATGTACTATTTTTGTAAACATTCTATGACATGTGGACTGATATATATATATATATATATATATATATATATATGGATATAAATTTTTGGATCTTTGTGTACATGTGTGATGTGTTTGTTGTTGATGATTCTGGTTTTTGATGTAGTGGATGATGTCTAATATATATGCTGTGATAGACCTCTGATGGTTTATGTGTATGTGAAGATGTCTTGATGTGATATATGCCAATCTAGTATAATGTTATCCATGTTATCTACTATTTGATTGAATTGTCTTGGGATGTGTGTAAATGTAATGGAATCAAAATGTCAAGATAAAATTCTAACCTGTAGGTATTTGCGAAAGAGGCAAGGATCACAGACATGGTATAAATTATTGAGTTGGAGGACGACAAGTTGGGAATCTAATAAGATGCGAAGGTGATGAATATGGCAATGATTGGCCTCAACGAGGAGACCAATGACGATGGTGTACTCTGCTTGATTGTTGGTGGCTGAGCCTAAACATATGCCACTAGAGGGCCCAAGCAATCGAAGAGAGATTTTGTGTCCAGTGGCTAGCGTCGTTGGCGTAACTAATGTGGTAGGCCGATGGGGGTGGCATCTGTCAATAACAAGAGTGATAGATTAGACGAGAGGTATGGATAAAAGAAGACTAAAAACTCTACTAAAGACGTACAAAAAAGAAAGAGCCTAGTGTAGTAGAGCCAAATTTATTTAAGTACAACCCGTTGACGGGTTACTTGAGAGGATGGCCTTCGGGGGAGGCCAGGATGTATGCACCTTTAGTGAGGCAATGTTGGATAATGTACGTTCCATGTCACAGGGACTTGAATTTTCCATTGCCAAGGGTATTGTGAGTGATATCGTAAGTGAGGACAATGTCTCCTTTGTTAAATGAGCGAAGGTTGACATGGCGATCAAAGGTGGCCTTTGATCATTTTTTGGCTGCTTCATTGTTCTGTAATGAAGATCGACGATCTTTATCCATGGATTCTAAGTTCAGCAAATGCTAATCTATTGGGGCTGTGTCAGGTAATAGCTCAATAGTGGTGTGTAAGGTGGGAATTTCACACTCGATGGGAAGAATGGCCTCAACCCCATGGACTAAATGAAAAGGTGTGAAACCAGTGGTAGTTTTGACTACTGTGCGATAAGACCAGAGTGAGGAAAATAACGTATGATGCCAATTGGTTTTATGTTTGTTAACCATGTGTTGCAACATGGTTTTTAATACCTTGTTAACTACTTCTACCTGTCCGTTGGACTGAGGGTATTATGGTGAGGCAAACTCGTGGGATAATCCTAACTAGGATGAGAGTTCCATGAAAATCTCATTCTTGAAATGTTTCCCGTGATCAGAGACTAGTTGGAGTGGTAATCCAAAGCAGGATATGACGTGGTTAGAGAAAAAATGCGCTGCTGTGTCAGCGGTGTTTTTGAAGGTAGGCATGGATTCATCCCACTTGGTAAAGTAATCAACTGCAACGACTATGTATTTGTGTTCGTTGCTGGATGTAGGGTTGCAAGTCATGAAGTCGATGCCCCATTTACAAAATGGACCAGCGGTGATGACTGGGTGTAGAAGAGAAGGTGGTGCACATGCTTTGTTAGCGTAAAGATGGAATTTATCACATCGTTTCACGGCATGGATGCAGTCATGAAATAATGTAGGCTAAAAGTAACCTGTGCAGATGATTTTCTGAGTGGTGGACAGCCCTGAGAGATGGCCTCTGCAAGCGTCATTGTGGTAGTCGTTCAAGACTCTATCGGCCTCATCAATAGTTAAGCATCGATGGAGTATGGTGTCGAATCCTCGTCGATATAATATGTCCCCGATGAGGAGGTAGCGAGGTGCCTGGTGACGAATACGTCGATGATCATCTCTGGAGATGTGGTTTCCAAATTTTTGTGTTCGGAGATAGACAAGAAGATCGCCATACCAAGGGTCATCCGAGGGGACAAAAAAAATATGTTCATCAGGGAGGTTGGTATTGACCAGTGGACTGGTAATGTCGAAGGGAAAAGCCGTGATAAGTTTAGCGAGGATGAGAGATTTCTTGTTCTTGGGTGTGGAAAATTCAAGATCGTATTCCTGAAGGATGATGATCCATAAAGAAAATTTACCGTTAATTTGTCGACAACTGAGAAAGTATTGCATGGGGTTGGAATCTATGATAACTTTGGTAGTTCGAAGCAGGATGTAATGGCATAGTTTATGGACTGCGAGGACAACTGCGAGGGTTAGATTTTATTTGTGATTATACTTCAAGGGTGTTCCTGAAAGGTTTTTACTAATGTAGTAAATCACATGCTCATGGGCATCATCCCCTATTTGGACGAGCACTCCTGCTATTGAAATGGTTGAAGCTGATATATAGAGGAGATAATCACAGTTATAGTTAGGTGGACTAATTAATGGGTCATTGGAGAGAGATGCTTTGAGATCATCAAAAGCGGTTTGGGCATGTTTATCCCATTGAAATGGGATGTCATGATGAAGTAAGAGAAGGGAGCCATGTGCATGAGTAGCATAATTTGGGAAAAAGCGTCGTAAAAAGTTGGCTTTGCCTTGAAGGCTTTGTAGTTGGCACAAATTTCGTGGGGGTGGAATTTCTGTGATGGCTTGGACTTTGAGGGGGTCCATAGTAATGCCACATTGGTAAACTATGAACCCAAGAAGGCGCCCAATAGTGACACAAAATACGCACTTGAGGGGGTTTAAGTGGATATTGTACTGATGACACCTGTGGAAGATGATGCGTAGATCATCGAGATGCTGAGTGCCTTTCTTATATTGAGCGGTGAGGTTGTCTAAATATGTGAGGATGATATGAGCCAGATCATGAAAAACGTATGTCATGGCCCGTTGGAATGTGGCACCTACATTCTTGAGGCCGAATGGCATGACATGATACACAAAGGTTCCCCAAGGGTTTGTGAATGTGGTTTTGTACTGATCGACGGGGTGAATTTGGATTTGGTTGTAACCAGAGAAACCATCCATGAAGGACAAAGCCTCATGACCTGCGCAATCATCGATTATTTGGTCGATGAAGGGTGTTGGAAAGTTGTCTTTGGGACATGCATGATTGAGGTCATGGAATTCCGTACAGACATGGATAGTGCCCTATTTTTTGTTAACAAGGATAGGGTTGGAGACCCATGACGTATAGGCTATGGGGTAAATGAACCCTGCAACGCGTAGTTTGTCAATCTCGACTTTGATGGCTGCTGCTTTGGATGGGTGTAGAGGTCGCTATTTTTGGCGGATGACTATGATATCAGGCCAGGTGTCTATGCGATGTTCGATAATAGAGGGATCAAGGCTAGGCATATCTATGTATGACCAGGCAAAAATGTCCCGGTATTCCTAGAAGAGGGCTTTGTAGGTGGTGAGTTCTTCAAGAGAACATGCAACGCTAATGGTGATTTCCTTGATAATTCTGGATTTGATGGAAATATCTATTTTGATGGTTGGGGATATATTGGCCATATTGCCTTCCTCAAAATTGTCAGGGGTAGGGATAGGGTTATTAAACCAGTCTATATGCCCTGACGGGAGAAAATATTTGTTTTCGACTGCATATATGGGGTGTTGGTTAGGAGGCATGAAGGCTTCCTATGAAAGAAAGAGCACTCTATGCTGGAGTGCATCCCAAGGGTAATCGGGGGTAGTTAACTACTCGAGGATATCTTCATCATAATGAAACTAGCGTGAATATAGGGGATCGAGAGGAGTGATCTCGGTAACTGTTACTGTGGCACTATATCCTTCTGATAAATATGTAGGGGGATTGATGGAGGGGGATTGTGATGGTTTGCTTGACATAAACCAAATATCCAGATATTGTGGGTTAAAAATGGTAGTTGGGCATAGAATGTTTATGGGGAAATGAATTGGAGAATTGGGGGGATCTGGGGGTTATTCCTCATATAAATAATATAGGAACCATGGGGGAGAAGGGAGTGCCTTAGGTTCTGGTGGGAAGATATGAACCATATCAATTGATGGGGTAAGGGTATTTATCGGGGCTATTGGAGGAGGGGGGGTATGATTTTGAATAGGGGCCAGTTGACGACACCTGTATTCAATGATCATAGAACATTGATATGTGAAATGGTCAAGTGATTCGCATAGAGAGAAAGGACATCTCATGTGTTCATTGATTGAGGTTATGACATAATGGATGTCAGTGACAGGAGTTGAGGTGGGTGTTTGCTGAAAGCTCTGTCATACAACTATTGATGTCTGTCGAAATTGAGATAGTGCTAGGCAGTGGTGTGTGTAATGGCCATATTATGAACAAATGGCACATGTGAATTTGGTGTGAAATCCTTTGTTACTTATGTTATGTGAGATAGCGAAAATACTGGAGGAAGCGACGAGCAGTGGTGGTGCTCAAGGGAGTTGGATGAGATTACGTAATTCAAGGAGAGATGGGAATTTGTTGGTGGGGTGTCTATCTTTCTCGCATAATGTGCAAGGAGGTTGGACGTGTGGGGGAAGTGGAGTTGTGGGCTCCTTCTTCTTTTGCCTGCCCCCATCTGTAGCAGGGGGGTTAGTGAGTGGGGGTGTAGGGGGTATGGTGGGAGTGAGTATGGGAATCTGCATCGAGATTCCTTCTATTTGGGGAGGGAGGGATGGTTGAGGAACCATCTCAGGTGGATGTAAATACCAAACTGGGGTTGCCAACACCATATTAGGAAGGGTAAGCGTTGCAACGACCTGGAAAGCTTGTACACCTGGTGGGGGGTAAAAGAAAGGGATTTGGGTAAGGGCTTGGGGAACTATTTCCCAAACCAGGATATGGCCCTAGGGAAGATTAGGAATGGGTCGAGCTGAATTAGTTCCAGGGGATTCCTGATGGAGAAGTTCTGTGACTAGTGGGACGTCAGGGATGAAAGAGGCCTTGGTGGGAGGGGGGTTAGTTTCAGTTGTCGTTCCATTGGAGGATACGACACATACTTGTGTGGAGGGATGGAGGAGCGATGGTTCTTCATGGTAGGTCCCTAGCAAGGATGGGTCTTTGAAGATTCTGGGGGCCATCTCAATGAGTGGATATGCATCGGGATTAGTGTGGATAAAAGGGAGGATGTTATCGATGTTGGATGAAGGGTTAGGCTCATAATGTGATACTTGATCGATGGCAATGATCATTCCATTATGGGGAAACATCATGGTTCGGAACACAGAAGAGGTGACGACCTTCATAGCATACATGTAGCTACGACCAAACAAGATATTATAGTCAAGCAGGGCATTAATAACATCAATTTCAATCAGAATGGTTTTTCCCCCAAGCTTGATGGGGACATTTTGGAAGAGTCCTTCAGGGGATGAGGGTTTGCCATCGTAGGATCTTAAGGTAATGGTAGAGGGTATGAGTTCGGGGGAACCAAGTTTCTGCCATACGGATTTGGACATGATACAGGTGGATGCGCCTTCATCAATGATGCATCGGTGAACTGTAATGTTCCAAATTTTTACAGGGATTTGAAAAGCAATAAGAGAAGGGAGGTGAGGTTCTCCACTGTCAAGGTCAAATGTGATGAGTTGGGTATCAACCAGGTCAACTACTCCTAGGGCGGAAAGTAAGGACTTCCACTGGGTGGGACAAGTTTGAAAGACCTCTAAGACTGACATGGAAGTCGGGGATTGTGCCAAATCATTGACCAAAATATAATTATGATCTGCCCTAGCTTGAGGATTGCGGACATTCCTGCGTAATGGGATGCGAGGAATACGAAGGGAGGTTTCAGTATTAGGGTGAGGAATTATGAGAGGGGGTCCTGTTGTGACTGGAATTGCTTCCAAGGTAGTGGGAGAGGATTCAGGAGGTGTGCTATACTAACGAATTCACATTTGCAGAAGGACTTCTTCCTCACTGGTAAGGAGGATAGTGTGATCAACAAAGGTGCCCGTATTAGGATACTGTACCAACTGTGGTGGGGTAGGTTGCATGTCTGGTTGGGTATTTATCACCCCTTGGTGTGGAATGGGGTTTTGAAGTATAGTTGGGGGGGGTTGTTGCACATATGGTTGTGGGGCATGCTGAGGTGCAGGTGGTGCTGAGGGACATGGTCCATTCACAAAATCTTTCATCCATTTAAAGTCAGCGATTTGGGGGCAATGGTGAGTATAGTGACCAAAATCACTGCAAAGGGAACAAGGGAAGGTGGTCCTAACATTGTTGTTTTTCCTTCCTTGACATTTTTTATTGTTTCCCCCTTAGGGGTTTTGATTCCCTTGGTTTTGGTTGCCCCTGGCAGACTGGTTCTGCTGGGGTTGGTTCTGGTTTCCTCCTAGTCCTGGATTATTATTGGTCTAATTTTTTCCTTTCTTTCTGGTATTGTTCTATTGATGGGGTGGATTTTCCATGTTCAACTGTTCAAAACTTTGATATTGCTGAATGGGAGAGGTTTGAACAAAATTAACCCCAACGTGTGGTGGTCCTTGTGGTGGAGCCATAGGCTATGGGGGGCTAGAAAATGGAAAGTACAGATTATGTTGAGGTGATTCCCCATAAGTTACATAGGAGGGCGTGGTGCTTGCACTAGTTCTTAGGGTATAGGCTGAGGTAGAGGGAGTATTGACACTTGGTTGGGTAGGTGGGTGGTTTAGGGATGCCGACAGCGGTCCACTTATGGGTGGAGTCAGGGCAACATGGTATGGTTGTTGATAAGGTGGAGGAGGATAATAAGGGATTCCTCCATATGTCGATGGATACTGAGGTGAGCCATACATGGGTGGTAGTTGAGGCAGTGGGTTGTGGTGTGTAGTGTTACCAATCAATTCGTCTGTTGAATGAGACATCCCAGATTTGTCTTGGCCAAATGGCACAGGTTTTGGGGCATCCGAGAGTATTGTGTATAGGTATTCAGACTGGGCGTAGATGAGTTTGAAATGTTGGGTCTTTCTAATGGATTCTTCTTCGGTTTGGGGGAAGGTGGTGACCACATCTTTGGCAAGGAGGGAAACAAGTGATTTGAGGAACCAATTGAGATATTGTTGGGGGGTAGCGTCAACTTTGCAGAGGCTACGTCGCCGACACCATTTGTGGATGTGGTCGGAAATATGTGTAGAGGTGGTTTGTTTGAAATCTAAGAGTATTTCAAGGCCATTGTCATGATGAACGGGTAGTTGAAAGAAGGTAAAAAATTCTTTAGCCAAGGATTCAAAAGTCACGTGGGATCTAGATCTTTCTTCAACATACCATTAGATGGATGGGCCAGTGAGTGTTTGTTGAAATAACCTCAATTGGATGGAATCGTCCATGATGTTGTTCGAAGAACACCATAGGTGAAATGTCATGATATGGTTGGCAGGATCATCTCCTGCTTTTCCTTCAAACTTGGGGATGTCTGAAGGGAGTTTGGTAGACATTGCAGGCCATGTGGGGTTGTGAAATATCGGATGATTAGTGAGTTTAGTCAGATCCGATATGTTGAGGGAAGCTAAATATGGCATATGGGGTGGTGGCGTAGGATTAGTTCCGACCATAGTGTGAGTGTTTTGAGTACCTGACCCTTGGAGGGGACTAGGCGGGTTTGTACTTCTCCCTTGAGAGGAAGTTGGCCCCCCGCTTCTATGTAAAGGAGAGCAAGCAGAAGGTGGACCTTGGGAATTGGACCCAAGTAAGGTGGAACCAAGCAAAGTTGATCCCAAGATAGTGGAACTTACAGGAGTGTGAGAAGGTGGAGCCGATGAGTTGGCAAGACTAGGAACTCCCCCTAGGATAGGAGGGAGATTTAACAAGCATCTAGAATGACGGGGTTTCTATGGAACCCCTATGATGTCCGACTAGTTGAGTGAATGTGTGTGAATGTTGGTGAGAGTAATAAATAAACAAGAGCTTTTGATGCAATTTTTTGAACTTTACACAATATATATCCAAATCAAATGTAATCAAAAGTGCATCATACATAAAGTGTTTTGATAAAGAAGCATATATGTGGATAGGTGGATTTTGTCCTCATGGGGAAACAAAGAAAACAAATGCTCGTGTCCTAAAAGACGTAACATCCTTCCTCTCAAAATAGAACTGGACCTTCTAATAGCACTTGACAGTGGGGTCTGAATCCACTGAAAGAGAAACTAGTGAAGGATGAAGCAATCAGTTATAATGAGGGGTAGAGAAGGCATATCCTGAAAGAACTGGCAATATTTTCCAATAGCCACACAAAATCCAATCAAAGTGCAATTGCAGCCCACAATTTCCACCTGGGTAGATGTCCTAAAATTTGGTCACTAGGTACCTCGGTCAAAGTGTGGCATTTAGATTTTCATCCTAAGAAATGGGTCATGGGTTAGATCTTGTCTAAGAGGTGGGTGCCTCAAGGGGGGATGCACAGAACAACCAGACCTTGGCCTTCAACCCTTCACGGGTATCTCCCTGCCTTATGGTGTTAGGAACACTTGACTTGGAAGATTTAAAGTTCCCTATTTGACAACTTCTATTGTTTTGAAAATGTGAGAACTAGATAATGGGGATTTATTTGGATACCCATCCCCGAAATCCTACCTAGACTAAAAGATTTCTTTTGTCACCTCCTGTGGAGGAAAACTTAGTGAGTTTTTAGAAAATTTTTAGATGTGGTTTGTTTGAGAGATTGGGGGTGTGAGCCAATCTCGTTGAAATTAAGTGGGAGTGGATAGTTTTGTCAAGAAAAGGGTGGGGTGTTTCGAAATCCCTTTGGATGAAACTTACTTCAACCTCCATGTTTCGAGATGAAAACTATGTGAGTGAGAAGTGACTTTTGTGTGTGAATGAGTGAAAGTGTACCAATTTCTTAATGAATTAGGTGTCACCTTGCTGCATGTGGACTTCGCTTGGTCCTTACAAGTCTTTGATTACCTATTTAGCTATATGTCATTGGTACAACCTTGTGGAATTCAAAAGTCCCTAGGAAGCTAGCATGTGGACATGTGGGTCCTTTACTATTCCTTTAACTCCCTAATGTGATTTAATCTAAGAAAGATTTGAAACTATCCTAGATTGTGATCATGTGGGCATGTATGGGCTCATTACAAAACCTTTAAACTTCCATAGTGATTTAATCTAAGAAAGTAAGTTTGAACACTATCCTACCTTTGTAGCATGTGGACATGTATGGGCCCATTACAATCTTGAGATGTGTTTGAAAAATAAACTAAGAGGAGTCCCGAGGGGGCTATTGTCCTCTCTTAAAGATTTTATCTTTTTAAGGGAGATGAAATTGTCTTTCAACCTCTTTTTGATTCTCAAGATCGCTTTGGAGTGCGAGAGAAGAGCATACTCAGCATTTGATATCCAATTTCTAGTCCCAATGTAAGTTTTATATGTGATGTAGAATGATTCCAACTTTTAGTCAAAGAAAGCCATCCATGTGGCAAAATAAAAAAACAAAAAGAGGAAAAATGATGATTTTTTAACCCCTAAGTGCCTATGTGTTTTGACTAATCCCTTTATATGAGAGGGAATGTAAGTGTGGTGCAGATTAAAACATGCATGGAATCATCTTCAAGAAGGTTATGGGCCTTCAACAGATCATAAAAAATCTTACAATGTGTGCTTTTAGCATAGGTGCACGGGTTTCAGACTAGACAGAGGTGCTTTGAGCACCAATGCGTGAACTGAAAAATATTTTTGAGCACAGGTGCACAAAAGGCGCAGAGTAATGTAGTGATTTTGGCACACGTGCACATGATGTGCGACTGCGAGCCAATAAACCCGCACACAACTGTCACATGGCTTTGAAGAAAATCCTGGATGGAATTCTCTCAAATCATCTTTGAAATTGATGTTTTGTAGGTCGGCTTGGGCTGGTTATGGTACTTGCAGGTTAATTAAGTAAAAATAAGAGCTAAAATAACCCAAATGGGGTAGAAAATTGATACCTTTCCTCGGTGGAGTCGCCAATTTGTTGTGCCTCTTTTTTCACCTAAATGAGAAAAACAGAGGTTCTTACAAGCTTAGTTGGGTTAGCTAAGCAATACAATAGTAAAGGAAAGGGTTAGAAGAATAAACATAAAAGACTAAGCTAAGAATTAAACTAGGAAAGGAAAAAACAACTAAACTATTGTGCATAAGGACATAAGAACAAGAAACAAACAAGACTCATGTCACCAATGGAAAGGATTGTATTAGTGAAAAGAAAACACCAAAGAGAAAGGGGACTTTGGGTCCCTTCTTCCTCCAAGGGAGGGCTCTTGGACCCCCAAGATTGAGCTCTTCTTACAACTTGGAAACTTGAAAGAAATGGTGAAAGAATCCCAAGCTAACCCACTCAAAAGGTGATGTGGATTGCCCAAATGGAATGGTTCTAGTATGCTCTTGATAAGTAAAGAGGTTTCCCCAAGAGAATAGTAGCAGCATAACCTTGCAAATGAATTCCTTGAAAATGTAGTGCACCCATGGCCTTGTTTTATAGCACCACTTTGAGGTATTGTGCAACCAGCTTTTAGTGTGAAAAGGGGTTGTTTAAGGCACCTTTAGGTCTTTGACCAGCAACCTAGCCAGATCCAACTGATATTTGGATGTCAAATCGACTTGGAAGCTGAACCAGAAGTGGGTGGGAGGCCAACCAACATCATAAATGCATCGTTCTCAGGTGTGCACGACTTTTAGTGTCCACAGTCGTGCATCGTGCGCATGTGTAATTTTTCAGCATTTCTTGATGGCGCATGTGCACGCGCGCACTATGTAGTCATAGCGCATCTTGATTTTATAACTGGTTGTATAGTTTTGGACCTTTTGGAAATTCTTTTTTGGTAATTTTGGTTCATGGGTGAACTCATAGCTGTTTGAAGATGCTAGATTCCTGTAACCATTTGCGGATGAAATTTCAGTGATAACACCCATGGAAGGTAGGCTCTACCATCAACAAAATGACATTCTAAGCATAAAGAAAGGCTTTTGTTCTAAGTTAATGGGATCAACCCTGGGTTAATGCAGCAATGGCAACTGCTAATTAAAATATTGGAGGCATGTGAGACCTACTCTAAATTCCAGTTACACCTAAACATTACTTGCCAAAGTCTTGAAAAGACTCAGCCAGCCGATAAAACGACCAACAATTACCCAAAATAAATATTTATAAGCCGTCATGGAAACCACAAAACTACAACATATCTTGACATTAGTTCAATTTATGGAAAAGTGGGTTTAAAATTTGTATAAATAAAACAATTTTTACCATTTTACCATTTCATTTTCACCAATTAAACTAAAATCAACCAAAAATTGGAAAAACCCTTAAAAATTCACTTGGATATTGTGGGATCTTGGAGCAATGGAATCACAAACTGTCCATACCAAGTAAGTTCTCATCCCATCCTTTTCATTTTCATCTTTTTAATTTTAAATTTTCATGAAAATTTGAGGGTTAGTTCTCTCTTTTTCCTCATGCATATGCGCTTTCACGATTTTCCTCAAAGTGACCCATGGATGTCCACACTTGGTAGAAACACCAGGTGCATATATATGTGATTGTTCTCAAAGGAAGCACAGATTCCCATAAACACTTTGAAAAAAAAACAACTCTCTTCCCTTTGGGTTTTTGGGCAGGTTGTTTGTTCATAGGAGGGAACTTGAGCATGAGGAAGTTGATCGGGCTGTATTTGATGACGATGATGTGGCATGTACAATTTTTTACAAATTGGTGGCACACAAGCTCAAAAAATATTTTAAACCTTCTCATTGACTAATGACATCCTGACGCTAAAGCATTTGTGCTTGGTGGGCAGTACTTAACCATCACCATTGAGGAAATATAATTTATCACTAGTTTGTACCATAGAGGTGAAGTTCCCAAATTCACAACCCATGGAGGAGGTGGTCAAACCATCAATGACTATATCAATGAGTACTGCAAAGATGGCATAGAGAAAATGAGCTCATAAGTGCCTATCAAGCAAATCACCAACCTAAGCTTAAATGTGATATTATACACTATAGTTTGAATCGTGGGCTCAAAATATTTACACTTAGCTTCATGGTCTCAAATGAAACATGGTGTTGAATGTTTGAGACCTACGATGTTTGACTGGAGTACCACCATGATTTCATGCATGAAGACTCAACTTACTGATTGCAAGTTGTGGAAGAGCAAACAATTTGGGTTTAACTGCGTACTCTGTACATTCTTCTATGAGAGAGTGTTGATGATGAGCCCGAGGAATCATATCCAAGAAAACTTATGACCATGGCCTGCTATGGTACGATGGATCAATTTATTGGCTCACCTAAGAGGAGGGAAATTTCCCAACCCATTTGATGATGACTTCTTTGCTTGGTGGGACTGTCAAGTCCCATTTATCGAGGATTATCCATATGTCAAGATCCACTATAACCACGATCCCAATGTCATGATTCCTCCTGGTGATGATCTTGAGGACATAGGTAATTTTTATTTTACGTTATTTAATTTAATTTAATTTTTTTTATGATATATTATATGTACAAATGAAAGAAAAGCATTGCATCTTTTGTTGAGACCAATAATATTAACAAATTCTCTTTAAATGTGTAGATAGAGCACCAATGATACCAACAATCGTTCCATGACACATTCATTAGGGAAGAGAGTAGTCTAGGTCCAGCGAGAATGTGGTGAGGAATTATAGAGTGTGGGAAGGAACATAGAGGCATTGACACGCTCCATTCCTATGGACACTATAGATGACCTGCTAGTGGGGAAGCAACGTCATTTAGTAGGAGTACCTCAAACATGGGTCTGTATGTTTTGGAGTTTAGAGTATGTCATACTTTTCTATGATAGGGTTCATCGGCCTCATGCCTATACTATTATGTGTCAAGAATACCATTTTGTACTGATATAGATTCAGGGATAGTAGCCCAAAATTTTGTATTATGGATCTCGTTTTGGACAAACACACATATGTATTTTCGTGTGTTATTTTTGTATTCTTACTTGCAAATGATAAATATTTACATGTTTGAAATGTGTGCTTATGTGATTAATGAGACAAATCCCAATCTAAAATATATTTAGTGTAGGAATCAACTACTAGATTAGTGTGCATAGGAACATGCTCATAAGTAATGAATCCAAACGATCATTCCAAAATATGTACCCTAAGGAAACAATGCAATAAGATCAAATCGTGGACCTGATATAGGCCATTCAATTGCGAGATCACCAACTAAGAATCTAAAAACTCCTGAAGGTGTCGAATGCCATGTGAAAAGGAATCTTGTAAAATATCAATAACAATTCTATATTCAACAACATTATTGGTAGTTTCTCCAAGACACACACCTCTAGCAGACACTAGTTGGTTAGTAGGTGAATAAATCACCCAAGCTGCAGAAGCCAAGTTTTGAGAATGGTGATTGGCATTGTCTGCATATCCAATATAAACCAGTGATTCCTCGGGCATCTGCCACACAACAAAAGCAAAATAATTAGTAACCAAAAAAAACACAATACTTCTAAGTAAAGTTATGTACAAAAGAAAAAACTACTTACAAAAGGACTAGTAGTCGAGCCATGAGGCTCAAGCGTTGTACTTTTTAAGGTAGATCCCATTTCTGGGATTCAAAAGCACATTCCCCTCATAATCTTCTAGCTCGTAAGACCCTTTCTCCAATACCCATCACACAATATATGGACCGTACCACATGGGTTTTAACTTACCTACCCCCAGGACATCCTTGTCATGGTCATAAACTAAGACAATGTCTCCTTCAGACAACACCCTAGGAAAAACATACTTGTCATACTAAGACTTGAATATTTTCTTATCTGCTTCATTTGACATTACTGCATCTTGACATTTCTCATCAAGTTGTTTAAGGTGAACAAGACGTTATTCGAGATGAGTTGTATCTGGTAGGAGCTCGACAACAATATTGAGCGAAGGGATTTCACACTCAATGATCAGGGGATCAAAATTTGCTCAATTTTCAAAGTGCTCGGATTGAGACGAAAACAGTGCCATTGCGTCCGTCTCATTTTCCTGATTCCGGTGGTATATTTATTTTCGCGAACGGAGTCCGTATGGAGGAGATATCGTGATTTGACCGCCAAGTCAAACAGGTAAAATTTGGATGCTGACTGTACCTGTCCATACAGTCTGTACAGCCACGTGGAGGGCCGTACCATCATGCTGACGTGGTAGAAGACAGATGTGGCGTATTTGTATTGGTTGATTATCAACGAATTGGGTGTTGACACATGTCAATGGTATCCAATAAGGTGTGGACACGTGGTCCAACCTATTGGTGACACGTGTCCTTATAATATTGGTTCATATGTTTATATGTATAAAATGATATGGGAGTCCGCGGGGTTCGACCCCGGGACCTCCCCCACTGTATAAACTTTAATACAACTCCGCTAACCAATAGTCCCGCCAATATTCCTTGTGTATAAAATGGTCGGGCTTATATTTAAGTTTGGTTGTAAGCCTTGGTTGAAAAGGGGGTGGGTCGGGGCTTACGCCCCGACCCATGGTTCCATAGTTCAACGCATATAACCATACGTTTTGATATATGGGCGCGGGTTAATATAACAATGTTTATGTTTAAAACATATATATTACATACGTAACGCCCGAATTAAAACATTTGCGCGGGGTTTATAACATATGTTATGTTATATGTGTTTTAAAACCATATTAAATGTGCGCGCGGGTGTGTAACGCGCGGGAGTTACAATTCGTTTGTACGGTTTGACAGTTCAACC
>ML786081.1:483548-503135 GCA_009831015.1 Picea engelmannii | reverse complement strand
ACGCCCGAATTAAAACATTTGCGCGGGGTTTATAACATATGTTATGTTATATGTGTTTTAAAACCATATTAAATGTGCGCGCGGGTGTGTAACGCGCGGGAGTTACAATTCGTTTGTACGGTTTGACAGTTCAACCACTTTTGTGCCCAGCCCAAGGACGCATGGACACATGACTCAGTGCCGAGACTGTTGGGGGCTGGAGGCGCCCTAACCGTTCTACGGTTTGTACCAGTGCGCGGTTGCGTACGGGACTGGGTTCTTTACGCTTAAATGAGCGTGTGTGCCAGGTTTGGAAAACAAGGGTGCAGATTGTAGAACCAGAGACAACAAAGAAGAAGGGGAGACTTCAAGGAGGCTATCTTCTTCATTTTTCGACCGTTTCAGGTGCCGAAAGAGCCCAGACAGGGGTTTTGGGACGTTGCGGAGCCATTGAAGCAGTCAGTTTGTCATTTTGAGCACTGTAAGACATGGTTTTGAGCACTTTGAGAAATTTAATAATAATGATCCATTGGAAGCTGGACCAGGAGATGTAGCCTGGAGTGGGGTGAACTCCTTTATCAAGTTGTTGTGTTTATGTCTGATGTTCAATGATTTTATGTGCTGTCTATGTGTATCTTTACATAAGTAATCCTTTATTATGTGTTGCAAATTGATCCGGTTGCTTTAAAAACACATAACAATTTCACTTGCAATATTTATTCAAGTTTCAAGTCTTCTTCAATTTTAGATCACTCAATAGGAAAAAATACTTCAACCCCATGGATGAGTTGAAAAGGAGAGAATCTTGTTGTAGTCTTAACTATGGTTTGGTAAGTCCATAATGTCAGATATAGAATCAAATTCCAATTCAATCTGGTTGAGTTGACCATCGCTATGAATATCATTTTTAAGGATTTGTTAATGGCTTCAACCTAACCGTTAGACCAAGGATAGTAGGGAGACGAGTGCTCTTTTATAAAACCTAGTTTTGATGCTAAGTCTGACATCACATGGTTACAAAAATGACTACCATGGTCAGTGACAATCTCCCTTGGAACCTGTTGAGCACTCAACACACCCTAAAAGTCTTTGTTAATTTTTTCTTTTGGGTACCACCTTTTCATTTCTGAATGGAGTTAGTTGTGTAGGGATTAATGGGTTTTTCTATTGATTTGTTTTATCATCGATCACATTCAGTTTGTTTTGAAGTTTGTTGAACATATTGAAATTTTTCTCTAAGTAAACGTGGCATTAGACTATTTGCACACAACATAAAATTTGTTTTATGAAGAGCCATGCACCCATCAACGATTCTGGTCTGTGAAAATAAGTATTTAAAAACAATCGTCTATGTATCGTCAGCATCGACAAAATCTGAAAGGAAAAATTCCCAAATAAAAATGATAATCTCCGACCATTGATCACCGATGTATTGTCGACATAAAAAAAATGGGAGAAAGGGCGCACCAAAAAAAGTATGCCTTAGGAAAATCACCGATGCAAAAACAATGATTCTCATGCCGAAAAGGTCAAATCAACTATCACATGTTTTTCCATGTAGATAGTCCCTATGGCTATGTTAGCACCCACACCATATTTTGATGTTCCTTGTGTTATATCTGTACTTCCATGTCTGCTCTTCTATGTCAGCATTGTATGACATTTTGGGTTGGCATCATAACTTTTTCCTAGAGGCACTAATGAAACAATGTCAACAATAATCCAACAATGCCAATGCACTCATTAAATACCGACTGATTTATAGAACACCAAATGTTTGGATTTAGATCAAAACTTTATCCATCGATGCCGATGAACCTAGCCGATCTATGTTGTCGATTTAACAATCCTACGTATCCCAAATGACGATCATACTAGTCCCAAAGTGCAAAAATGCTTGGGTAATTTGAAGAGATACCTCTAATGTAAGTGAATGATGAGGTTTGCGATATGATGGATACTTAAGAACTTCACATAATCGATACTGTGATGTCGCACGCTGACCAACTCTCAAAATTTTGAATTCGCCGATGAACTCTAAAGTAACATGCTCCTACGCTACCAGCCTGCATTGCATTTAATCCTTAGCATGGTGTGGATTCTGTTATAGATTGTATAGATCATATATGTACTCTTGAATTTAATACTCGATGTGACAAGGTAGATATGTTTTAAATTACAAAGTTTGTGCCCAAGAATGGTATTCCATTCACAAATCACTGATCTCCCAAGAAGACGAAGGAGCAAGAGAGAGAATTGAAGAGGTAACAGGTCATTGTGCCACTTCAATTACAAATAAGCCTAGGTTATTTCCTTCAAGGAAGAGGTAAGCATGGTCTTCATTGTTTACATGTACGATTGCATCGAATAACACTTGTCGTAGTTATCTTGCAACTTATTATTTTGTTTTGTGCAAGAAAATGCCTCTACGAAATCTGACGACCAAACGCTCACCAAGAACGCCCAAAATGAAAGAATGCACAATTCACAAGAGAGAGAGACCTCTTCACTGCTCACATAGATAATTTCCAAGAAGATACCTTTATGGGGTTGGAAACCTGTAAATACATGCAATGATGGTATGAGAAGGCACATCAAGCCTCAGAACAAATAGACTACATCAACGAAGTACATAAGGGACGAGATACATAAGAGAATGGAATCTGAGTGCTCATGGACAACAACATCGTCCAAATAAGGAAGGTAGATAAACACTGAGTAAGCATGGTCCAGGAACCCCGACGAAAAATGCAGGAAATATGGGATGAGTGTGAGAAAATATGGGAGAAAATCAATTAGGAAATGAGGAATATTGACCTACCATAGTTTGTCCCATCGGAGGATTTCACTGATTTATGTGACATAGTTAAAAGACATGCAGAGAAAGACTGGGTGTGTGAAATGGAGATTTCATAGGTTTCAAACATGATCCCAAGTCAAGTGAAGAAGTTCATGGAGCCTCCGATTAAATCTCTCGCAGTCTTATAGTGCTTGAGTGTCAAACTAATCGTGTATAAAGAACATGAAATTGATATGAAGGAGGTCCTCTTTGCTCTGATGGATCAACACAGGTTCCCATATGCAAATACATGCGAAGATCTCTTCTGCAGATGGTTAGAATATGAGAGGAACAATCCACTTCAGTAAAACGAACATATGATCTAAAGAGAAGTAAAAGAGAACAAATATATAAAGTCCGCCACGTGTCATTTTATCGACTTAACATAATTTTAGTATCTATTTTTAGTTTATTTATTTTTTATAAATAAGAGAATCGACCTTGTGTAGCAGGGTCGATGGTTTTGGAGAGAAATAATTGTTCTGAAATATTGTAAGAGAATTATTTCTGTGCAAGTTATTTTAATTTAGAAGTTTTGTTTAGAACCAAAGACACTTCTTTCATCAGAGGCGTGGATGTGATTGGACCAAGGGGGATTATCTCTATCTTCGAATTAAATATTTTGCTACTGATTTGAGTAAGAGTTGTTGTATCTGTTATTTAAGTTATCTTATAATATTGTGACAATTCTTTTATTCTAATTGATGAATAGAAATCGATCATGTTAATATGTGATTGATAAAAAAGAATTGAAAATTACTTTTTCTTGCACTAATTTCTTGTCACGTATATATTTTCTTTCTGTAATCATTATCTCAGATGATGTTGAATGTTTACAAGTCAAATAGAATTATTTCTATCTTGAAGTAGTTTCGATCCTAATTGTTTTCATGTTGAGGTATAAAAGGTTATCCCAAAACCCAATTTCCTCCTATACAGTATAAATTCTATTTGTCATTTATCTTAGGCTCCACCTTTATTTCCCACTAATGATAAAAAGAAAAAAAGAAAAAAAAAATTCATAGCCCAAGGAGAGGTTTCATAGAAAGACATATCTATCGGTCATGATTAAATCCCATCGATAAATCCATCCAGATCACAAATCTGGAGAACCATACCACTCAGTAAACACTTGTGAGTCTAATTGGGCCTCTCAAGTGGGTTTGGTTCCTTTTTTTGAGTCAAATGGATCTCAGACCCCTCAACAAAATTTGCACTACAAGGAGGTCTTGACGAATGCATGGCTAATGATATTTATGATAATATATTCCACAAAGCCTATAGATTCAAAAAAACTAACATGAATGTCTAGTCATTCTCAATACAACCCACATATAGAGAGTACTCCCACTACGAGTAACTCACCTCAACATGAAGAGGAAGAAAACCTGTATCCTGAAATACCTTACGCTCTTCCCCATGAAGAGTTAAATAAGTTCAGAAGGATCACCAGAGCTTATTCTTGACAGATCAAAGAATTAACTTTAGCTCCTCTACTCCCTCAAAGAAAACAAATAAGAAGACTTGTTGTTGACACCCTTGACCAGGTATTCATTCACATGGTAGAAGACCTGATATATTTTCCCCTCACATAGATCGAATACCCCCTTAATATGATACCCGAAATACCAGCTGGTAACTACTCTGAACTTGACGATTTTGAATCTGAGGAGGAGGACTCTAACTTAGATCGCTCAGGTTCTAAATCACAAGAAATGGGGGATAATAATGATAACAATGGATAAAGGGGATATCAACCTAGATACAATCAAACATGGTTGGAAAGATATTCTTTGGAAATCCTAGGACGGGTGCATAACCTACCCAGACATCCATAAAAATTACTTCCTAAATTTGACCCCAAAACCTCCATATTTCCTGAGGACCATATTAAGAAGTTCATATTATCTATAAGGTTGATGAATGTGAAACATGAAGATGTAGTGAGAAGAATGTTTCCTTATACCTTTGAAAATTCATCCTCGATTTGGTATTTCAACCTACCATTCGGTTCAATAACCAGTTGGACAAAGTTTCAAAATGATTTCTTAGACAACTTTGCTGAAGAAACTACTACATGAGATTTAATGGCTGAACTTTTCGCTACCACTATGAGTCCAAAAGAAAAGATGAAATATTTCAACCAAAGATTCACCACCATTTTGAAAAAATTCCAACCCGAAGCTAAACCTACTCAGGAGCTACATATTGAAGTATATGCTAATGCTCTCCCAGCTTCTATTTCCATGTTCATAAAAAGGGATGCCGAAAATACTCTAGCTGAAAACTTCAAAGAAGATAAAACAATTGAATTCAAAATGAAAGGATGCAAAGAAGGTAAAATCTCACTAATAAAAAGGGAAACCCAACCTCCACTGAAGAGGGGAATTTTGTTAACTAGACCCTCGGGAAAACAAACGGAACAAGGTCCTGAGAAAGAGGGAGGGGACCTAGAAAACCTGCAACAAATGATCAAAAAAAATTCGAACAAGATCGTAGATATGAAAAGGAGTGTCGGGGAAGGAAACCAAAGTAAAATGCCTTATAAACATTTTTTTTAAAGGAACCCACCTTTCAAGGCTATAGAACCTCCCCCAACCAACCTGAACATCGACTTAGGGAACGTAGCGTCTGACTCCTTCTGTACATATCATCATGAAAAACATTCAGAAAGAGACTGCCCCTAATGGTTGCATGCTATGAATCTAATGAATAATTGATTCCTAGACAAATGTTCTCTAACCGAGAAACCCAGTGGCTTGAAAATAGGTGTCACTGATAAATAAAGCCAAGAAACACCTGAAGAGACTGCCATGTTGTTATGGGATCCTGATCACCTGATACCTTTCAACGACGTCGTTGAGGTGCAGGGACCCCTAGATGAATTTCTTGATGTACAGACGTGAAGTAAAAGTCAACCTGTCTAAATTAATCCCACCACTACTCAAACATCTCTAGGGAATCAAGCGACCGATCAACCCAAACCCCTATTTTCTTCCCAAAAAAATCCCACAAACATACGTACATGGGAAATGCCTAAGCTAGAATACAATGTAGTAGAAGACTTGAAGAAGATGAAAGCTAACGTGTTTGTCATGGATATGTGTAGGATTCCTAAACAAAATGATTTTTTGTTACAGGCCTTAAAATTAACATATGCCTCTATAAAAAAAATTAACCAAGGCGACGTCCCATCTCCCACAGACTTAACAAATAAGCCGAATGTGAATGATTGTTCTTTGGATAAAAAAGGAAGGCCTTTTTTTCCTCCTTTCCTCTTGACATTTGAAGTTTTTAACAAAAATATACATAATTTCCTAGTCGATTCAAGGGCATCTTGAAATGTCATTCCATTGTCAATATACAAGAAATTGAACGCAAACCCGATAAAGAGTCATATCATTGGGGAACTGAAATATGTCATTATCAGAATTGCTACACACCCCAAATTTGTTCAAGTAATTGACATAATCATGGTAGACATCCCAAATGCCTATGGAATGTTACTTAGCCGAGAATGGTCTGAAAAATTAAACAGATACTTTAGTACCAACTAGGCTCACCTCTGGTTTCCCTTGAAAGGACATCCAAACATGATCATGATTGACAAAGAAAGATACCTCAAACATACCATCACTGATTTAGAGACCCCAAATGAAACCTCATCAACAAAGTTCCCTGTGTTAGGAAACTACTCCTATGATTCTGATTTCGGTAATTTTTCTCCTCACATGTCTGACATACCTTCCGCAAAAAAATACGAAATGATATTTCAAATGGACTTACTAGCGACTGTAGAAAAAATTATCCTCTGTCAGGGTTTTCCCACAGGAGTAGCAGACAAGGAGGTTGAAATTGAAAAAATAGCTAGACATGAAGAAATTAGAAATTCTCCTCCCTAAATTTGGATGTTGTACTTTGATGGCTCTAAATTGCAAGAAGGTTCGAGAGAGGGATGCATCCTCATTGACCAAAGGGGAAACAAAACTTATTATCCTGTAGATTAGAATTCGAATGCACTAATAACACTACTGAATATGAAGCTCTAGTCCAGGGACTAAATAAATCCATTGACTTAAACATCAAGGAATTGAAAGTTTTTGGAGACTCTGAAATTATCGTTAGGCAAGCAAAGAATACTATCCATTGCAATTCACCTCACTTGAGAAATTACCAACAAGAATTACATAGAATAATAAAAAATTATGAGGCCTTCAACATTATTGTTGTTCCCAGAACAAAAAAGACCCTTGTTGATGCTCTAGCCACCACAGCCTCAAGATTATCTCCTTTAGATTATGAAGCGTCGAGGTTCGCAATGGAACTGATCTACAAACCTTTGATACCTAACAAAATTTCTAACTGGAATTTTTTTGAAGGGGATGAACAAATTGTAGATTTCTTGACCAATCAAGAGAATTTTAGGGATTTAGCCATTGATAATGAAGTATTCCAAGAACTACTCATAGAATTAGATCTCCACGAACAAAACAAGGGAATAGATCATTCTCATGACAAACCCAAGTTTCACATGATACCTAAAGGAGTGGCAATATGGAGAACCTTTTTGAATTGAGGGAAAGATTTAGAGGGCCAAAGAATGCAAAGACAGGGAGCTCATGTCCTATATACAAAACTATAAACCTAGGCACCCCCAAGAATCCCAAGAATTTAAATTTAGGTAAGACAGTGTCCAAAGAAGACATGAAAGCTTATCTTAAACTATTTAAAGAATATCAATATTTCTTTGCTTGGTCTTACCAAGAATTGAAAACAGAAGATACTCACATTATCCATCACATGATCCCATTAAAATATGGAATAAAACCCTTACAAAAAAATCTTAGGAAGTACCACCCATTTCTGAAACCTCTAATGTATCAAGAGCTAAATAAATTATTAGATGCTAAGATTATCTTTCAGGTAAGACACTTTTCCTGGGTAGCCAATATGGTGTCTGTCATAAACAAGTCTGGAGAGATCCATTTGTGTGTGGATTTCAGAAACCTTAAGAGAGCATCAGAAAAATATAACTACCCAGTCCCACCCATGGAACAAATCTTATAGACAATATCCAGCTCTAAATTATTTTCCCTCCTAGACGATTTCTCGAGATATAACTAGGTTCTGGTTTCAGAAGATGATTGATTAAAACTACCTTCCGAACCAAGTGGGGAACCTTTGATTATAAATGCATGCCCTTCAGGATGATTAACGCAAGGGATACCTTCCAGAGGGCCATAGATGTATCTTTTCGGGGATTGATTAACAAGTGTGTGGTAGTCTATTTAGATGACGTAATAATATACTCAAAAAATAAGGAAGACAATATTCAACATTTGACTCAGATCTTTGAAAGGTGTAGGAAATATGGAATACCTTTGAACCCTAAGAAAACCATATTTGGCGTAGATGAAGGGAGAATAATAGGTCATATTATATCGCAAGAAGGAATAAGCATCGACCCTGAGCAGGTAAAAATGATAGCTCAACTCCCCTTGCCTCACAATAAAAAGGCCATGCAATGTTTCTTTGGGAAAATCAATTTTGTGAGAAAATTTACTCCTCACTGTTGTAGGAAAATCTCCCTGTGGACAGGTAGATTGCCTCTAAGAGCTTGACCCTAACTCTAGACAGAAAATGCTTAACATGGACACTGACTTCCTTTCTAATCTATCTAAGCTAACACATGGGAAGGAAGGATAAAATAAGTACCTCTTTATCGACGTTTGTCCCTGCACGCTCCTAGTTGCATTTCGATCCTTTGCTTCTCACTGGATCCTATGGACAAAACAAGATACAAACACTTCCTACTCTATTGATATTAGCTTGAAAATAGATCTATAAATTAATGATAAGTTCATGTAACATTAGACACAAACTAGAAAGAAACAGGCCAAGCATGTCATATTGATGAGAATAACGACAAGAGTACTTACAATCGTAGATGCGAATGCGACAGCTTCGTCAAGTCCTCTTCGTCTAACCCTTGCCTGAAAGATCCACAACCTGGAACATAGCAACTTCACTGATCACTCCTCTTCGGCTGACTGTGTGTTTTATCCAAGATCATAAGTTTCATACTAGCAGTTCTTCCCTTAGCTCTGTTCCAACACCACTTATGAGATCATAAGTTTGGTGTAATTATCCTTTTTCCAGTCCTCTTTCACCATTAGAAAGATTGCTTATATAGCCTTGGAGAGGCTTCAACCACTTGAGATATCCTTGGGGAAGTTGAGGATTTGCCTCCTTCAGTTGAGGATCTTCCCTAAGATCATGGCTAGACTAGGGATTCGAATCCAACTGCCTTCCAAGAATGAAAGGATCCTTCCCCCATTCATCTCAACAACTTAACAACTACCCAGAATAGGTAGTACTCCCTCAAAAGGACCATCAGAGCACTGTAGTGCTCCCTAGTAGGCTTTAGGGGGGTGCCAACACTTTCAAAATCTATATCTCTCCCTCAAAAGGGCCAGGGGAGCGTTATAACTCTCCCTGACAGTGTAAGGGGGATCATCGGCGCTCCGAGATAGTGTAAGGGGGAGCGCTCCCCTCCAAAAACCCAGTTTTTGAGGTGCTTTCAGATGGAAAAAGGTTTGCAAGCATGCTGACTCATTTCTCCTCTTCCAAATCAAATGTTTGAGGTGTTTCAAGTGTCCTTCTCATGTCGTTATAGGCATGACATAAGCATCATGGTAGTATGCTTTCTTTGACACTTGCGCCACTTGTGAGCAACATGTGACACTTGCGACCTTGTGAGCAAAATGTGAAACTTGCGACCTTTGTAATGGTGACACTTGTGAGATTATCAAAGTGAGTATTTTTGATGTGTAACAGATTACCCCCCAAAGTATGAAGTTAGAAGATGTGAACTGATAACTGAAATACTTTGTAGACGTTCAAGCAAGGGTATAGACTCGGAGAACCTGACAGAAGCTGCACACAAACATCCAACAAATATTATGTCATGTTTCAAAACCCAAGGCAGGCATACCTATGCTTGGGTGATCAAGGCTTGCAAGATATGGCCGCCATAAAATACACTGCGGATCCATAATTGTATTGATGAAAAAGGTATAGCCACCGAAGATACAATGTGGATCTATACTCTGATGACTTGGACTGCTCGTAGCCACGAAGAATACACAGTGGATCTATGAGATGACAAGACATAGCCACGACCAATACAAAGTGGATCTATGTGACAGCGTATGTGTTCTTGTCCAATAAATACTCCTTCGTAGCCTGGGCAAAGTATATATCAAAGTGGTTACTCAGCCCGGGGTCTTCTTACCAATCCCAATACGGTACGAATCTGACCATGTGAATAGATGTCCTGACATCGAACATGGTGGAAACCACTTGATTACCGGTCAATGGTGTGAACCGTTAACAAGTACGAGGGAGATCACCATTAATGTCAATGATTCCCAAGGTACCTTAGTACATTCCAGCGAATGTGAATAGATGAGCTGAAGTCGAACATTCATGGAATCATTCGATCAGAGGTCAATGATGTAAACCTTTGTCGGATGTGAGGTGGCCTGCCATTGAGGCATGCAGGTCCCAAAGTACTAACTGGTTTCTAAGTCTGATTCTCGGATAATGTGTTGAAGTCGACAGGAATAGACTCGTCGATGGAGGGCCTTGATGTATCCCCCATCAACGACACGAAACAGACATAGAGATTTAATTGGTAGATCATTGAGACAAGATATTTTGGATGGATGACTCTAGAGGCAAATACTTCCCTTGAACACTGAGGCACAACAACAAAACATGACATGGACCAAAACTATGCAGTGGATACTGTGACTTGCGTCGAGTGACCCAAAGGAGTGAAAGTAACTCAAAGGATTGGCTTAGTGCAGAGGTTCAACGGATCATGATGCGTGCAAATGACAAAGTGTCGTGTTCAAGGGAGACTCTAAAAACTGTTGGATAATGTTCTCAATAGACTTCTTGGTTTGCTCCTTTCAATTTTTCCCCCATCCAGATAGACGAGTACCTCTTTTTGATTTAATGAGCTCGAGGAGGATAACACATGCTCGATATAACTTACCTTCGGTAAGTTCCTCTTCCTTTGTTTAACAAACCGGAAGAAGTAAGGGTTCGATCCCATATGGGCCTGTCGATGTGTGCTTTAACGAGTCCAAAGATAGAAAACTCGAAGGTTTTTCGGGATTATAGAGTTTGTAAAAACACTTAAAAGAGAACTCTCTCAGTTTATTTTTCATACAGTAGTCTAACGAGACCGAAAAAGGGTTAAACTATCGCTCGAAAGACGCCCTTTCTGACCTTTTAACGAGTGTGAAAGGAAGCAAGGTCACTCGACAATATTTTCATATTTAGAGAGTCTAAAAAGGGTTTAAAGATGATTCCAGGGGGGTTCCTTTTTCGTGTGGTGTCCATACAGGTCCGAAAAAGAGATAAAAGTTTACCCGATTGCATTCTCATGTATTTACGAGCATGAGAAAGAACAAAGACTAAGCTCGGTATGCCCCCATCTTGAAAGCTGGTGGCTTGACTCCAGAATGATCATCAAAGGCTGGAGACATGCCCCCCAAGCTTCAATTCATTCACTGACTTTGAGGTTGTCACCAATTTCTGTGCTAGATGGAGAAAAAGGATACAGGTGGATGAAATGAAGGTTNAAAAATGAGACCTAACGAAAGACTCGACTCGACATCTACGAGATCTGGCGAAAGACTCAACTTGAAGGGAGAGGTGATTGTTTCATTTTTTAACGAGCTTGACACAGGAAAAGAACTATGCTCAAGGTTTCGGGTTCGATCCCCAGATTGTTGTTTCATTTTTTAACGAGCTTGCTACAGAGAGGAAAACTATGCTCAAGGCCTCTATTTCATTTTTTAACGAGCTTGCCACAGAGAAGGGAAACTATGGTCATGACCTCTATTTCATTTTTTAACGAGCTTGCCACAGAGAAGGGAAACTATGCTCGTGACCTCTGTTTCATTTTTTAACGAGCTTGCCACAGAGAAGAGAAACTATGCTCTTGACCTCTGTTTCATTTTTTAACGGGCTTGCCACAGAGAAGAGAAACTATGCTCTTGGTTTTGTCCGGATCATGGCTTCCAAGAGGATAATGCTCTGGAAGGTTACCATGTCAAGGGACAAAACTTGGTCGTGGCTTCCAAGAGATCTTCGCTAGATGGAAGATAATCACTCTGGAAGGAACACATGTCGAGGGTCATGATAGGAGTAAGGAGATCAGGCTCCAATAACCCTACCGAAGAGATCACCAGGTCAACTACCGGATCCAAATCGTTGGAAGTTGAGGTCATGGGAGACAACGCCACATAATTGACATGTGGTGGGGGTGATACTGTCTGGATATAAGAACCACTTAGGGAGGTAACCCAATCAGGGCCGATGAATGAAATTTGATCAATAGTCACAATTCTTCCATCGTGAGGAAAAGATATCACAGAGAAAAGAGTGGATACAATATCTTTCATAACATAGACATAATCCCGCCCAAGGAGTAAAGTGAAATCCAAGGGGTCTCGGACTACCATGACATCGATAAAGACAGTTTTCCCTCCCAAAGTTACCGAAAACTGAGGGAGGATCCCTAAAGGTTGACTAGTTCTTCTGTTAAAAGCTAACAT
Organism: Picea engelmannii; assembly: GCA_009831015.1. NCBI lineage: Eukaryota > Viridiplantae > Streptophyta > Pinopsida > Pinales > Pinaceae > Picea > Picea engelmannii. The sequence goes on along the minus strand of ML786081.1, from coordinate 490,685 downwards.
ATTCTACGTAACCGGTGCAAGCTGAGGACAACCCAAAGCATTCCAAGCAACAGAGGAAAAAATACTAATGGACGCACCTTCATCTATCAGCGTTTGAGGAATTTCCTGACCACGAACCTGAACTCTAATATGGAAAGGAACATGAGAGGGAAGACGAGGTCTAGTTAGCACACCCCAATCAAAAAGGATGGCTTCAGTACTTGGAGGGGGTTCCATAGGAGGAGGAGGAATTCCCCCAGGCATGTTAGAGCCTGTATTAACAAGAAAAACATGGGCAATATTGGGTTTACTCTCTAGAAGGAGGGTAGGATCGACCGATGATTGGATCGGATCGACCAATGGTGGACTTGGATAGACCACTTGGGCACTCTTCAAAGGAAGAGTGGGACTGACTGAGGAAGGGACTGGATCAGTCAGTTTAGCATTCCTCAAAGGAGGAGTGGGATCGATCGATGGCAGAACCGAATCGACCACTTGAGTTTCATTCTCCAAGGGAAGAATGGGGTCGACGGGTGGAAACGGATCGACCGCTTTGGTGTCACTCTCTAGCGGGAGAGTGGGGTCGACCAAGGATGAAAAAATATCGACCACTTTGGTGTTACTCTTTTGATGAAGAGTAGGGCTGATCGATGATGGAACTGGATCATCTACTGGGTTTTGTGGTTCAATCGGGGAGGAAACTAGATTGACCATTTGATCAACGGGACTGACCGGGGATGGAACTGGATTGACCAGCCCATCAACCAATGATGGGTCGGAGGAAATCTTATGATAACCTTTTGGAAGTTGAAGTTTTTCCAAAAGAGAAGAAGCCTCGTCCATGCGAGGAAAAAGGTGAGAGTAATGATTACCTTTACATAACATGCAAGGGAACTTGACAACTTTCTTCTTTTTACCAACCTGAACATCACTAGTTGACGGGGTATCATCAACATGACTGACAGAGGCCGATGACGTGGAAGACCACATTTCTAAAACCTTGATAAGACCGGGGAAATCCCTCAGAAAGTGGTCACCCTTACAAAGGCTGCAAGGGAATTTAGGTTTTGGATTCTTCCATTTAATCTTGTTGACCTCATCAACACTCCCAGTACTATTAACAATAACTGGTTTCTTAGAGCCAACATCTGATGTTGTTGGGGCCTTGGTCCTTTTCGGGCTCTTCTTCTTTTTCTCTTTCTGTTTCTTCTTCTTCTGATCAACCTGAACATCACTAGTTGACGGGGTATCATCGACATGACCGACAGAGGCCGGTGACGTGGAGGACCACATTTCTAAGACCTGGGTAAGACCGGGACAATCCCTCAGAAAATGGTCACCCTTACAAAGGCTGCAAGGGAATTTGGGTTTTGGATTCTTCATCTTAATCTTGTTGACCTCATCAACACTCCCAGTACTATTAACAGTAACTGGTTTCTTAGAGCCAACATCTGATGTTGTTGGGGCCTTGGTCCTTTTCGGGCTCTTCTTCTTCTTCTCTTTCCGTTTCTTCTTCTTCTGATCAACCTGGCTACTTGCTTTAGAGATTTCACTAGGCGAAGAAGGAGAAATGGAAGGAGACTTGATGGGCGAAGAAGGCAAAAATTCAACGTGAGGTTGATGTGTGGGTGGTGTATTGACATCCAAAGTATTAGGTGCAACTGAAACATTGGGAGGATTTGGGATCACTGGAGTGGGGAACAACCAAACTGGTAATCCAATAGTGAGTCCTGGAAGACTCAGTGTGGAAACATATGGAGGACCAAAGTTTCCAAATGAAGGAAAGGTATAAGGTTCCCTAGAAGAAGGGGTTCCTCCATTAGTACTCCCAGGATTCGATGCCATTAACACTAACTCGATCTCAGGTCCACTAAGTAAAAGAAACAACATATGCTAATAGAATCTAAGAATCACAACCAAGCAAACATGACCTTCTCTCGATGACCGTACTAGTTGGTGATGAAATCCAACATCGCTTGATCAAGTCCATAAGGGGCGGGGATAGGGTGGAAGAGTTACAATGGCAACCTGCTTAACAAACTTACACCTTGGTGCAAGCTTCCACATAGTAATTGTGGATTTACCCTCCAAGGAGCCTGAGTGAGTTTGACCAATGTCTGCTCCAGGTACAGTGAGACTTCCTGTCACCATCACCTTGTGTAAGACCCTAAATATTATGGCCACTAAGGTTACCAATTCGCAGTCAGCCCCTGGGCAGGAACAGTCGACAATCCAATCCGAACGTACAGGCAGGGTATCAAGCCCGAAATCAACTAAAAGGCTTCCACGCAGTAATTGTGGACTTACCTCAAAGTGATCCCCATAATACGATCTGACCACCACAATCAGTTAAACCACAGAGGGTTAGTCCCCGTAGCTTACCCGAATGCGACCTCGTGCGTAACCCTTGTGTGAGAGGGGGGTCCCAGGCAGACTTATACGATGATTGGATTTGACTCTCCCTAACTCAGGATGCTAGTGTTTGTTTTGGAAACTTTGGAGAGTTATGCTCACAGCCCTAATCCAAATTACTAAGCCTATTCTACTGTTGGTGGAGGATCCTAGAAAAGAAAAAGTTCTAAATAACTTTTAATTAGCGTTGATTTTATGGCTGTTCTTTATGCAAAGGGGTGCATGGAAGTGAAACAAATGGAATTATGAATCAGACCCAAAGAATCCATCAAATATGATAAGCAGTCATTTCCTTTCGATGAACATCTATCTGAGGGAGAGAGAAAGTTCTTTTCACTAACAAGCACAAATACGGAGTGTCCTCAAACAATTCTTTTTCTCAATCAAATCCTGATGCAATGCTAAAACTTTTAAATGCCTTCTAATATGCACGATCAATCATGAAGATGTCTTTTATTGTTTGCATATGAATAATGATCAATTCAACACAATGTTCATCTTGCTAATTATCTTTTTGTATGAATGAAAACCAAACTAGCACAAGCAAAAAGTCATACAAACAATACACCCTTTCGTTGCAATCAAAACGAAAAGTGAAAGAAAAGAAACAATCAAAGAGAAAACAAAATTCACACCCAAAAGAAAAGGTTGAAGAACAGTGATCTTAACTACAATTAAGATGAAGAGGTCTGTAGGCCTTTGATGACCTTCACCAGGGTTTTTACTCAGTTGATGAGAAGAGAAAAACAATGCATGGGTCTCAAACTCCAATCAACAAAAAAAACCAATAACAATAGTGAAGAAGGCTACAAAATCAAACTAGTAATATGTTTATTCTTCAAGCAAAAGACAGATGTCAAGGCTGAAAGGGAAGAAACATTGACTCACAAGGTTACTCAGTAGAGGAGACACAGAGGCAAAACCTAGAAAAAGCAATTCTGGAAGGTTTTTTGGGCCAAAGAGGGCTGGCTCTCTGTTGCCAAAGGCAAGGAGAATTATAGCGCTCTATGCAAGGATATGGGGGAGTGATGGTGCTCTGTTAACACTAGGACAGGGGTGCCAGGGTCTAAAACTCCCAAAAATGTCAAAAAATAAAAAAATTGCAATTCAATTCCGACAATTATGTTGAGTATGATGAGGTAAGGAGCCAATCAGCTCATGAAACCAATCAAAAGAGGATTGAACCAGGTCTAAAACAATCAAGGGATAGAACAAGGTCAATGAGGAGAAAATCAAAACAAGAAATTTCGATTTGAGGCTATCTCCCCAGTGGAGTCGCCAGTTTCTGTTGTAGGAAAATCTCCCTGTGGACAGGTAGATTGCCTCTAAGAGATTGACCCTCACTCTAGACAGAAAATGCTTAACGTGGACACTGACTTCCTTTCTAATCTATCTAAGCTAACACATGGGAAGGAAGGATAACAGAAGTACCTCTTTATCGATGTTTGTCCCTGCACACTCCTAGTTGCGTTTCGATCCTTTGCTTCTCGCTGGATCCTGTGGACAAAACAAGATATGACCACTTCATACTCTATTGATATTAGCTTGAAAACAGATCTATCAATTAATTATAAGTTCATGTAACATTAGACACAAACTAGAAAGAAATAAGCCAAGCGTGTCATATTGATGAGAATAACGATAGCAATACTTACAATCGTAGATGAGAATGCAACAACTTCGTCAAGTCCTCTTTGTCTAACCCTTGCCTGAAAGATCCACAACCTGGACCACAGAAGCTTCACTGATCACTCCTCTTCGGCTGACTGTGTGTTTTATCCAAGATCATAAGTTTCATACTAGCAGTTCTTCCCTCAGCTATGTTCCAGCACCACTTATGAGATCATAATTTTGGTGTAATTCTCCTTTTTCCAGTCCTCTTTCACCATTAGAAAGCTTGCTTATATAGCCTTGGAGAGGCTTCAACCACTTGAGATATCCTTGGGGAAGTTGAGGATTTTCCTCCTTCAGTTGAGGATCTTCCCTAAGATCATGGCTGGACTAGGGATTCAAATCCAACTGCCTTCCAAGAATGAAAGGATCCTTCCCCCATTCATATCAACAACTTAACAACTACCCAGAATAGGTAGTGCTCCCTCAACAGGACCATCAGAGCGTTGTAGCGCTCCCTAGTAGGCTTTAGGGGGGCACCAATGCTTTCAAAATCTATAGCACTCCCTCAAAAGGGCTAGGGTAGCGTTATAACACTCCATGACACTGTAAGGGGGAGCGCCGGCGCTCCGAGATAGTGTAAGGGGGAGCGCTCCCCTCCAAAAACTTAGTTTTTGAGGTGCTTTCAGATGGAAAAAGGTTTCCAAGCCTGCTGACTCATTTCTCCTCTTCCAAATCAAATGTTTGAGGTGTTTCAAGTGTCCTTCTCATGTCGTTATAGGCATGACATAGGCATCATGGCAGTATGCTTTCTTTGACACTTGCACCACTTGTGAGCAACATGCGACACTTGCGACCTTGTGAGCAAAATGCGACACTTGCAACCTTTGTAATGACGACACTTGCGACACTATCAAAGTGAGTATTTTTTATGTGTAACACTGACTTCGTTGAAACTATCAAACCTTTACAAAGAATGATTCACAAAGATTCAGAGTTTAAATGGGATGAAGAGAATAAAGGTGCTTTCAATAACATCAAAACTGCCATCTCCCAAGCACCAGTGTTACAAAGGCATGATTTTAACAAATATTTTTTCCTTTATAACTTTACTTATGACCAATCCTTGGCTACAGTACTTACCCAAAAGGATGATGAAAAAAATGAAGCACCAGTATCCTTTATGAGCAACAAACTCCAAGGAGTCGAACTGAACTACCTTGCTATAGACAAACATGCTTACGCAATATATAAAGTGGTCAAACATTTCAGATCCTATATCCTGAATAATCACACTAAAGTCATAGTACCTCATCCAACAGTACAATCTCTGTTCACTCAACATGAGATGGGAGAAAGAAGGGGAAATTGGATGGCATTCGTCCAAGAATTTTATCTAGACATAAAACCTGCCAAAATAGTCAAGGGTCGAGGATTGTGTAAATTGGATGATGAGGCTCAAGATCTGGTTAACGCCGTTGACATCAGTTGGGAAAATGGGTTGTCATTATGGTACAATGAATCCTTATACGTACTTCTTGGGAAGGAATCTTGGTATGGAAACTAGTATTATCTCCTATATCATGGAACTTGTCTGGAAAACCTAAACCCTAGAGAAAGGAGAGATCTCGGGATAAAATATGCTCAATATCGCCTCATAAATTCTGTGCTTTTTCGTGTAGATTATGATGGAGTATTGTTGACCCAAAAATATTCTTTGGGCTCAACATGGTATTTTACATAGTCATTTCTCCACAAACGTCCCTTGGTGCTATGGTTCCAGTCAAAGACATTGGTGGGGGTCATAGTTACTATGGCCCCTGCCCTTGAAAGAGTATCATTTGGCTACCTTCAGGGGGTTTTGAACCCTCCCACATCATTTATTCCTCATGTCAAGACTGTTCAGTTCAGGTTTCATGAGATAAGATTGCAGTTTACAAGAATTTTAACATTGGCCCCCTTTGCCTATCACTAGGCAGGCTCCTTGGGGACGGGGTCCTTTTACAAAGAATAAGATGAAATATGGTCACAATTCAGGAAATAAATTTCTTCGATTTTGAAGGGATCAATACAATATTTCCAACGGGATATCATGAGCATGATTCTGAGTCCATATGACCCCATACGAAGGACGCAAAGTTAGCATCATCCAAATGGTCAAAACCAATAGCTATGACTTCCTGGTCTGATTATGTTCAGATTATTGTCTAAAAAGGAAAATCAAACCCAAACATGGTGTATGGAAGTACAATACCTTTCCAACGATATATCCCATGCTTGGTTTTGACCCCCGGTTGGTAAGAATGAGCTTTCACAAGATCATGACCAATTTCGGACACAAATTTAGTTGCAGTGCTTCGGGGTTTAAAAATGGTGGTTAAAGAGATCTAAATCAGAGATTCATGAATTCCACGCTGTAATAGACTCAAATACCTTTAATTCCATGCTGTAATAGACTCAAATACCTTTCCAAATCCTCCTCATTTTTCTCATTCTGACCTCGGATGGCCCGATTAAAGCTGTCACAAGTTGATCAATTATTTTGGGCAAATGGGGCAGCCAAATTACATGACAGTGTTTCACGATAGCTAAAACAACCATTAATGGCCCTAGAATACAAATATATGGTCACCTCGTCAAAGTAATCGTTGATACCTTTCTGGTGGTAGCTCATTTTCCTCGATTGGATATCGTATGGCAATTTGGCACCTTTCGCAAGATTGGGTGTCATGTGGGCCCATCAACAAGTGAGGGGTTTTAAGTGACCACTGTTTCGGGCCGAATTCAAGGGCTAAGGTGGCATTATTTCATATTGGTGAAGGCACATTATCAACAGGCTTGTGGAGACCTTTCCAACGACATTCCCTACTTATGGTTCTGACTTTGTCTCACCGGGCAACATTTTTTGGGCTAAGTTAACAACAACAGGGTCAAATTCAAAGTCAAAGTCAAACTTTGACTTGCACATTTTTCAAGAAATATTAAAAAAATAATTGGAAATTTTTATTAAAAAAATTTAGAAAATTGGAAAATTGAGGAGGGGACACGTAGCCTCCCTCATGCAAAATTAGGAAATTTGTTTTTTTTTTTGAAAAAAATGGAAAATACAAACCCCCCCCCTCTCCCCTCTCTCAA
>ML786081.1:460810-472966 GCA_009831015.1 Picea engelmannii | reverse complement strand
TATATTTGCGGATTCGCCTCTTGGAAAGACATTTTGATCATATAGAATATCAACACATTCTGAGAAGTCTTAATACATTGACAGATGCTTTAGCTAATTATGTATTGGACAGGCATTTGAACAATTTATAAATCAAACACATTAAAAATGTACACAAGTGTAAAGTAAGCCGGTAAAAAACCATGTATATATATAACGATCAAGTTTGTTCTTTACAAAATATGTCCGAAGACCAAAATATCAAAAATGGAAGCCCATGGCTTCTACAAAAGTGACATCGCTAATTATGTTCACGGTAACATGCTAGAGTCCTGGCTACTTTGTGGAGTAAACGGCCCATAGAGGCAGAGACTCCCACGGTGTGACGCTGATCACGTTGGGGGATCTCCTCCAGAGGCATATCTGGAACATCAACCATCAAGCCCTCTAGGTTTTGCTCCACTGTCAGGTAATCTTCAGCATACTGGGGGACTGGAGCTGCTGCTTCCCCTCGATGCTGAACTGGGGAACTATCGGCTGGTCTGTATGCTCCCACATCTGTGTTATCAGGAAAATTTTGATGTTAGTCTTTGGATGGTTTTATAAAACCCAAAAACATTTAATATGATAAAAATACAAAAATATCTTAAAAGTTAAAATGTTGGTGTACTTCTTACCAATGTTACCCCACTGTGTGTCTGCAGGGAGGGCAAGGTCAGGATCACCTCGAAAATCCAAGCCAGCATAAGCATAATCCTCTATCATCACAACCTAGCCTTGGAGCCAGTCGAAGAAACGATCATCATATCTGATAATAGGTCCTGTCACATGCCTAGTCATGAGCTGGCACCATCGTAACATCCTTGGGTCTCTGGGACCTGGAAAGAGCCAATCTGCCTGAAGTCTATATACTGGAACCCTCTCGCAGAAGAAGGACACCAACAGTGATCCATAACCAAATTACTTCAGATTGCCACGCCTGCATTTGGTTAATTGTTTCTTGAGGTTACGCAATACTGCGTCAGCCCAGTTGAAGACCCGGGGCTCGACACACTCCAGAGCATACTGAAAATAACTCTGTAGAGCCATGTGCGGGGCAGCACTTCCCGCCATCTGAGATATGGTGAAGAGTATAGTACGGAGAGTGATATCTTTCACTCCCCAAATGGCTACCTTCCCATCCCGACGTTCTGCCTCAAGTACACAATACTGACTGCAATACTCGCTCATTTTCAAACCCCCTTTTCGAGTACCAGTCAAACTGACGTATGAACACCATTTTGACAGTCCAGTAAGGAAGTAGATATCCTCGATATCAATCGTCAAAGTGTGGATACCAACATTAAACACCTACTGATCCGGATCCCACATCCGGACTAAGTGTTCCAACAGTCGAACCTGGGCTCTCATGCCCGGAATGCGAAAGTACTTTAGGAGACCGCAATCTCGTAAAGTAGCGAGGGTTTGAGGATGATTTTTGGCGGCATCATTGTCTTCTTCATGCTCTCATTCCCTCCATTCTAGCACCATAGCGATAGCTAGCAACCTGCATGGCACCATAAAAAGATAATTAGTGATCTTAAAATGTGAGAAAATTCGTTTCATTGGTTAAAATATTAAACAAAATTTTGATTCTGCGTCGTTCGCAGGCTAGATATAACACACAGTGCGGATCTCCCGCACCCTGCCTTAAGCTTGCCTGCGGGAGTTAGGACTTCTCGCAGGCCCCGTATGGGTGGCCTGCGAGAATCCTCTCGCACGCATAGGGTATTAAAACTCAAACAAAAACTTAAATTTTAACCTTTAAAATCATAAATGAAAACCATGCAAAGTAAGAGGATGGAGTACTTACTACTTTGGTCTGGACGATTCGCGAAATGTTTCCCTGATGCTCCCGGAAATCGATGTTGAAGATCGGGGGAAAATGGAGGTTTTTTGCACTAAATTGGTAAATAGGTGAAACATATGGTAAAGATGAAATGTAAATTTGTTTTTATTTACTTTTTACCATAGTAAAGTGGTTTTTTCATATTTATTTGCTATTTTGCCCTAATTACTAATGCAAAAGTGAGTAAAATGACTTGCGGGCACCTAACGAGACGATTATGGACCCAAAAACTTTTGAAGTATGGTGTGTTTATTTGGTTTTCTATGGTTTTGATCCAAAAACCTCAAGTGCCTTTTATCCGTTCTAGCACTTGTAAAAAACTTAGAATGTGATCGAGCATTGTTTTATCTCTTTTCCGGGCTCGATGTGGTTACACGAAAAAGGAACCCCCCTGGAGTTGACTTTAAGCCCTTTTCATGACTCCCTAAACATGAAAATATTGCCGAGCAACCTTGCTATTTTCACGCTCGTTAAAGTATTTGAACTTACGCGTCTTCCGAGCGATAGTTTAACCCTTTTTCGGTCTCGTTGGACTATTGTACGAAAAAGGCACTGAGAGAGTTCTCTTTTGAGTGTTTTTCCCAACTCTATAATCTTGAAAAACCTTTGAGTTTTCTTTCTTTGGACTCATAAAACAAACATTGAAAGGCCCATATGGGATATGAGTTTTCTTTACGTGTTTTTCAGACTCTTGAAACATGAAAAACCTCCGAGTTTACTATCTCTGGAGTCGTTAAAACAAACAGTGACAGACCCATAATGGGACCGAACCACTCCTTCTTAGGGTTCGTTAAAAATACTTCGAGGGACTCGTCTGAAGGATGAGCTTATATCAACAAGCATATGTGATCCTCTTCAAGCTTGCGTAAAAATAAAGAGGTACTTTCCAGAAATGGTGGGGGAAAAATTTGGGAAAAGGGATATGTTTCATCTTCACATTAATTGGCAGTAAGAGTCGCTCTTGAACATGACACCCCCTATTCATCATTTCAGTTTGGGTAATCCATTTGTCTCTCATTCGATTTGATAACAAGGTTTTTCCATGTGTCGTATTTGAGTCAATGATGCCAAATCATTGGTCGTGTCGTTCATATGTTCAAGAGAAGTATATCCGAAACCTCTATTTGAGTCGGCCATCTGCAGTTATCCATTCTTTCGTGTCGGCCTTCCTTGTGTCCAAAGTCTAATTGTCACATACTCTGTTTCACTTTCAAAACTTTGTTACTCATTTCGTGTCACTGATGGGGGATACACCAAGGCCCTCCTGTGACGAGTCTTGTTCCGTTGACATCGGCACATTATCCGGGATTGAGACTTAGAAATCATTCAGTACCTTGGAGCTTGCATGCCTCAATGGAAAGTTTCCTTACTTTCGACAGCGGGTTTACATCATTGACCCCTGATCGAAAGATTCTGTCGATTGTTCGACATCAGATCATTTATTCACAGTCGATAGATTGTACTGCAGTACCTTGGGGGTCATTGACATCAATGGTGATTTCCCTCGGACTTGTTAACGGTTACATTAATGACCGGTAATCAAATGGTTTCTGCCATGTTCGACTTCGACTCATGTAATCACATGGTCAGACTCATACTTTGGGCGATGAAGTTGAAGACGCTGGATATTATCTTCATGATCCAGGTTGCGATGGAGTATGTATTATTTGCGACACATAGATCCACTGTGTATGTTTTGTGGCTATGTTGTCCTGACTAAAATTTTTCGCATAGATCCACAGTGTATTCAGGTGGCTATGCTATGTTATGACTACATGGATCCACATTGTATGATTGGTGGCCATGATCTTTGTTTATGATAACATCAATCTATGATCTGAGTATGGCAATGCCTACCTCAGAAGGGATACGTATTATATTCTGCTGATGCTTGGATGTTTGCAGGTTTCCGATTAGATGCGCTCTTGGTTCTTGACACACACATGCAGCTTACAAAGTCCGTCAACTGTCATTGATTCCACTCTCAGACTTTGGGGGGAATTCTGTTATCCACAATTTTGGTCATTGTCATGGTGTTATGATAATGTCATGATGACGAAATATCAAGCTCTTCCATAGAAACATTTTCCTGAGAAAGGTTACACTTATCAGTTTCTAGAAATCATATTTTGAAGATAGTTCGCAGGCTACATATATACTCTCCTGCAAGAATGCTTCATTCCCGCAGTCTGATCTCTTCTGGGGTGCAAACTTCTCACACTGTACTCAAGGCTAGGGTGCGAACGTGGTCTTAAAGAAGGAAAATGGATGAATTCTCGATCCTTCTAGAAGGGAATCTTCTAGAAGGATGAGTTGGCTTTCGAATGGTTGGCAAAATACTGGCTTTCCTGATATATTGGGATCATTCCCTATCCAAGTAACTAATGTATCTTCTTCTATATATTGAGGAGATGGCTCATGGAAAAGGTTAAGCATGAGCAAGCTAGCTAGAGATTGATTGGAGAATTGTTAGAAGCCTGTATGGAGAACTGATGCTACAACAGCAAGAGACTACAACAAGGTCATCACAAGTGGTCGATTTTCTTCATGCATGAGAAAGTGTGTGTGTCAGAGCTAGAAGCCATCGAAAGGAGACCTGTGACATCAAGGCTCAGGTTGTAAGTTTCTCTTTCAATTAATTAATACAGTAATATGTCCCTTTCCCATAAAGATGATGTCACTTTATTACATGATTCCTTGATCACATGTATAGATTAGCTATTGAATACATTAATCTGTCTTTACTTTGATTGGTTTGTTCTGTTGTGATCTGGACGGAGCAAGAGCATCGAAGTGGAGCTTGGAACAACTGAGACTTAGGAAAGCGTTCATAAGGTATGTCCATATTCCTTTATCTCTTAGTTCATTCAATAGGCTAGATCTAGGGAAAGAGTAGTATTCTGTCCTGCTTTGTTCTAAATCCAGGTGGATTTAGGGAGATCGGTTCGTGTCCACACTTACAGATTTATCCAATAACACCCCCCCCCTAAGGGTTACTAGACCTTTTTAATTGTGTAAATTTTCCATACGGAGGCAGAGTTTCGCATGTGAATAGTCAAAACAACTGGGGTGAAGTACATAATGAATCCATGACATTCTTGTTGTGAGGGAAATCTCCCTATGGACTAGCAAATAGGGTTTAGACTTTGCATGTAGATATGATTGAAGAAAAACTACTTTCTACCTTCATCCCTAGATTTAAATCCCCTTTTCTTAGTAAATGCATGGAAAGATCAACCTACCTCGTTCCTGAAGTTTGATGTCGATCCTCCATTGTACTTGATTACTTGTTCGCAATACTCCTTCCAAAGTTGACCTGCATACAAGACAAAAAACAACTACACATGCATCCTACTTATATACTAACGGGTTAGAAATCCAAACATATACTAATCAAACTATAAAAAGTTCATGAATTGGGATGGGAAAATAATTTTCTTTATTACTTTAAATGAGTCAACTTACAACAGCTGAGACCGGACACGACTCCACGAACCTGATCCTGGGCTCCTCTTCGACTCTCCTCCAACTACTTTGCTTTGTATCTCCTCTGGCAGAAGGAAAGGCTAAAGGGTTGGGACAATGGGAATATGCAAATGGGCAAAGTTTCTTTGCTATATTTTTCCTCCTTCCAAATGGGACCCCTACCCCTTCTTTTATAGGCTAGAAGGAGCTAGGTATTTGGACGAACCCTCGTCCATGCATGGCTGAGAGTTTCAGTTAACTCACCCATATATTTTGTGTTCCGTCGACAACTTTCCTTTTTTCATGCTTTTTTCGGTCCACACGAGTTGTTTTAGGTCAGCCAATGTGTACACATGTGCAGTAATGGAGTAGGGCACGTAGGCCTTTATAAAAGAGGTTTTTTAAAGAGTTATTCAATAGTTCTTTGGCAAAGAAGGGATATGAGATGGCCTGATGCCAGGTAAGCATGTGTGGTGCAATTTAGGGTTATAACAGATTCCCCCTAATGTGTGAGTTTAAAAGAGCATTTGATGGCCGAAATACATTACCAATCTTTACCGATGTGCCGAACGATGGAGCCCAAGGATCAGGAACCGGAAGGCGCCGTCTGCAAAATAACAAATGTCTCATCGAGGCGGGCATACCCATGCTTGGGATAAAATAGAATCATGGATACCAATCAAATACATTGTAGATCCATGTCATATAACTATATAAAGAGTAGTCGCGAACAATACACAACGAAGCTACATCTTGAAATCGAAAAGATATACATACAGAGTACCCATCTTCTAGAAGTTGATACGGCCTGATGGCTAGAGATGAGATCTTCATAGCTCGAGCAACAACTTGAAAATATTCAAAACTCGGGTAGGAGTGTAATATGAGTGTACGACTGCACTACCCAAAGGTCTTCGACGGCTCGTCGGTCATGGACTTGATAATCTTGATGATCAGACTTAAGGCTTCAATGATTTCGAACAATGACTTGATTGGATGTTCAGGATGGCTGGGTATGAGGACAAGAGACATATTGCAGAGGGGACGACTTAGGCTTGGTGACAAAATTCCTTTGGATAATAGCATGACAAATGATGAGACTCAGGAAGCATGGCATTAATCATAAGTCTACGAAGCAGGAGGCAACACAAACTCTCCATATGTTTGGAAGAATAACCAAATGGTGGAGGACACAACTCTATATTGCGAGAAAAAACTTCCTAAGGTCGTACTACATCCCATAGTCTGATGAACAAATGGACAGATGTTCTTTATCCAAGGGCGACCGATTATGCTGCCAATAAAGAAAATACTTTTCCCTTCCTCTTTTTGGGGTATATTTGATTTTTTGTCCTTTTCAATAATTGTGGAAAAAGAATAAAGGAATATTACTTTACAAAGGAGGAATGAGTGTTTCAAACATACAAGTTCAAGGCACAAGGACAAGACTGATGTTCAAAATAATGATACTCGGGAAAAAATCCTCCAGGGGCCAATGGTGTTAAAACGTAGAAACAAACTATTACAAGGCTGATATATAAGGTATGCAAATGCGGTTAACAAAATGCACAATGGTAACGTCCTTCGATGTAAGTTTAATGAGCCCAGAGAAGGTAAGCTCGGTGGTTTTTCATATTTAGAGAGTCTGAAAAAACATAAAAGGAGACTCCATTGGGGTACCTTTTTTGAAGGTAGTCTAGTCGGTTCGAAAAAGGGGTAAACTAGAACCGACAAGACGTCTATTCAAAACCATTTTAACGAGTGTGATAAAGACAATATCACTCGGCCATTTTTTCATTTTTAAGGAGTCTGAAAAAATCTTAACTATGGACTCTGTTAGGAATGTTCTTCTAGACCAATTTAACGAGTGTGAAAGAATAATGTCACTCGACAATCTTTTCCATTTTAGGGAGTCTGAAAAGAGCTTAACTATGGACTTCGTGGGGGCTGCTTCTTCGTAAGTTTAGTCCCTCAGGCCCAAAAAAGGAATAAAATTATACCTGAGAGTACTCTTCTATAGAGATAAAGTTCCATAGAGTATACCTTTTTTCGTATAGTTGACCATCCAGACCGAAAAAGGGGTAAACTACCGTCGGACAGACGTGCCTTCAAATTTCAGTTTAACGAGCGTGAAAGGCCACAAGATCACTCGATAATCTTTTCATATTTAGAGGGTCTGAAAAGGGCTTAAAAGAAGAACCGTTATTTTTTGGGAGTCCTGAGGGTGAGGTCAAGAGCGAAGAAGAATTATGTAAATGAGGCTCAAAATCATATTCAGGAAAAATTGCAAGGACTCTCGAGCCTATAGTGTTGTAGAGACAGCATGAATACCATAATACAACCAGGATCTACCTAGGGCATCCATCTTTCGGTAGGCTCTACCACCAAGTTGCGACACTTCTAAATAAGATATGATGGTTCCGTGTCACAATCTGATGGGATCGATCCTATGGAAAATGAAAAAGACAACAAGATACAAAAATCAGGGTGGAAACCTTACCTATATGCTCAAGTTGATCGTCGGAAAAATTTTCATGGATTGTCAAAAATACTCAAAACTCCCTAAAATTGTCCCAATACCCGATCAAATCCCTTTGATGCAACTCCTGAATCACTCTAAATGGTTTTTGGTATAAAGAAAATGATAAGGGAGGCCAAAAAACGTGACAAAAATGTTGAAATTACTAAGACAACTGAGAGGGGGGGGGGGTGAATCAGATGTTATTGTGCTTAAACAATTTTAAGTCTATTAATGCATTCTTAATCTTTCTTCAAGTGATCATCAACATTATACAACATACGGACAATAAAAGTAATGAGCATCAGACACACATAAGGTATACACAGAGACAGATTTTCATGAGGAAACCCATAAAGGGAGAAAACATGTTCTTCTTCGAAATGATAGGCAGTCTTTTAAGTTCTGTACATCATCTATAATTGAGCACCAACTCAATGTGAGGTTTCTACCTTTGTTTACAAGATGAAACTTGTTTGAGAGCACTGAATCTCTTATTTCTCTAGCACCCACTAGAAGGAAGCACCAACTCCCTTAATGTTCCAGCACCAACTGGATGGAAGCACCAACTTCCAGTTACACAGGCTCCAACCTATATAACAGAGAACACTTGTTCTCCCTTGCACACCCTGCCACCTTGGTTTCTCTGGATGCAACCATATGGAAGCTACAACTCCCTGTGTTCAAGCTCCCACTTGAACTTCTGAGGACAACAGTCCTCCCTAGCACCTCCCAACCACCCTAGAATATTAAATGAATAATTAAACAACCAACTACATAGATAAATCTATTCTTACCACTTCTTCTCTGTTCTGTAAATCTGGTCTTCTTCTAACTGTTCTGCAATTCTTCTCTTCCTTTGTCTGTTTTGCAATTATGCTCTGCTTCAACTTGTTCTGTCATTCTGCTTTGCTTCAAGTCTATTCCTCATATGTTACTCTTCTCTGAGTTTTATCTCACACTGCGCATATTTTCAGTCTCACACTGCGTATCCTGTGATTTTCCCTTTCTTACAGTTTAATTTATTTTTCATCTAGAACAACCAACCCCCCATAGTCTGTATCTTTTTCTTTTATGCACAACACCCACAACAGTTACACTTCACATCATCTAAGGCAAAAGAAAAAACCGTCTAAACAACTGAAACGCCAACCGATCAGGAATCATGAATCAATTTTGCTAACTGATTCGTAACTGATGAATTAACTGTGAGAGAGAACAGTAGCCCTTCGATCATATTCAAGTTTATCTACACCATTGGATGAACTTTATTAATCTTACCTTTAAATTGGGTTTCGGCATTTCGGCATTCCTGTGGCCAAGTGTCTCGACACTTCATGTCGCGATCTCTAAAACTCTGATACAGATCTTTTCTGTGCTAGCTCCTTCCTCTATATGACCATGTCCATGACCAAGCACTTATGCATAAAGTGCTTTTCGTGAATTCGCATTTCGTGAATCTGGAGATGAGGCATCTCAACTCTCCAAGTCGCGATCCCTGAAAACCCGAAATGGAGCTTATCTGAACTGACTCCTTACCTTCTCGTGACCACCGACGGTGACCATAGTCTGTGCGAAAAAGGCGCTTCATATTTTGTGAGTTTATAAACTTCATTGAGTCTGATTGACGGTTGAAAAATCCATAGATCCGATAGTCCAGATCTTATCGCGATCTCGCATCTCGCGAGTTTCCACACCATGCTCCGTTGACTCCAAGTCAACGACTTGTCCTATGATTCGACGGTCTAGATCTGATCTTGATTCAATGGCTCAGATCATATCGTTATTTTTCATATCGTGATTTCGGTGTTCTTGTGGTTATGTTTCTTGCCTCTCCAAGTCGCGATTCGCAAAAATCTAAAATGCAGTCGGATCAATGGTCCAGATCACACCTTGATCTGACGACTGCGATTAAATCATGATTTCTTCGATGGAGGTTCTTGTCACTCCAGGTTGCGATAGGCGAAACTCTAAAATGGATCTTAGATCAACGGTCCACAATCTCGATGAATCTACGGTCCAGATCTCATCGTGAATTTGCATCTCGCAATTCCTTCGATGGAGGTTCTTTTCACTCCAAGTCGCGATAGGTGAAACTCTGAAATGGAGCTTAGATCAATGGTCCATGTCTTTTGGTGTATTGACGGTTAGGATCTTTTCATGATTTCGCAAGTCTTCATTGTGTCTGCATCGGGATTTCAAGATTTTGCGAACTTGCTTCACATTGCACTTTTAAAGATCGTGCAGATTCTCCTAGATCCTACGATGGTCGATCCTCGCTCTCGGATCTAACACCTGAGATATATCCTCCATATCTACGTGCTCTTCTTGTCTACATTGAGATTTGACAGTCATCAGGAATTCTGAATTGTTGATCCAATGATCACTGTTGCTGCTCCTCCCCCATTATCACTGCACTGCTGATCATGCTAATCTTTTCCATCACTATTCTTGCCAACAATCCTTTGCACTATCTCTTCTGAGCTTATTCGAATATTCTCTGCAGTGTCTTCTCATAATTCCCATCTATTACATACCTTATGTACTCATGCCATCTTCATTGCTATACTTTCCGTCAATGAAAAAAATTCACTGTCTGTTAAATATTTGCCAACAATCTCCCCCTTTGGCATTGATGGCAACACAAGCACCCACATGCATTCGAACTCTCCTCCCGGACTCTTTTCTCCCCCTTTGACATCAATGTCAAAGAAGAAACATGCTCCCCCTGAGTTATTGCAGTACATACTCCCCCTGTCAACTATGAGAATCTTGGAAATACACCAGATATTCAATAAGTACTCCCCCTGACCAGGTGAATAGATTAGACACAAGAAATTATAACCCCCAATTTTTTACGAAGATATCCAAAAGGGGTCGCTGCTAATGGTTTAGTAAAGATATCAACAATCTGTTCTGTGGAAGGAATATAATTCAGCTGAACAATTCTGTTTGTAACTTGTTCTCTGAGAAAATGGTACTTTATTGGAATATTCTTAGTCTTGGAATGAAGAACAAGATTCTTGGAGACACTAATGGCACTAGTGTTATCATAATGGATTGGAATGGGATCAATGTAAGTTACCTTCAAATTTGCAAGAGTTTGTATCATCTATAAAATTTGTGTGCAGCAAGTAACAACAGCAATGTATTCTTCCCTTGTAGTTGATAATGAAATGGATCCTTTCTTTTTACTAAGCCATGCTACTAATGAGTCACCCAGAAAGAATGCTCCTCCACTGGTGCTTTTTCTCTCATCAACATAGTTTGCCCAATCCGCATCTGAATAAGCAATTAACTGGAAATTCAGATTTCTGGGATACCATAGACCATAAGTCATTGTTCCCTTCAAGTATTTAAATATCCTTTTTACAACTACCAAATGACTTTGTTTAGGAGCAGATTGATAACGACCTACCATTCCAACATCTTGCATTATATCAGGACGAGATGATGTGATGTACAGAAGACTGCCTATCATAGAGCGATATGTCCTTTGATCAACATCCGGTGAAACATCATTTTTACTGAGCTTGCAACCAACCACCATAGGTGTACTAATTGGAGAGGAATCTTCCATTTGAAATTTCTTCAACATCTCTTTCAAATATTTTTCTTGAGAGATAAATATTTCTGCAAAACTTTGTTTTACTTGTAATCCCAGAAAATATGACAATTCTCCTATCATGGACATTTCAAATTCTGTTTGCATAGAATTAGCAAACCACTAGACAGATGTTTCATTAGTACAGCCAAAAATAATATCATCTACATAAACCAAAACAACTAGTAAATTATCACCTTCAGACTTAATGTAAAGGTTATTGTCAACAATACCTTTCTTGAACCCTTTTTCTTGTAAAAATTTGTCCAGACTATAATACCAAGCTTGTGGTGCTTGTTTTAGTCAATATAAGGCCTTCTTCAGCTTACAAACATAATTAGGATTATCTGTCAATGAGAATCCTTCACGTTGCTCCATATATACTTCTTCCTCTAGATCTCCATTAAGAAATGTTGACTTAACATCCATCTGATAAACTTTAAAGTTTTTTATGACATGAATAGGCAAGAAACATTTTGGTGGCTTCCAATCTTGCCATTGGTGCAAAGGTTTCATCAAAGTCCTGACCTTCAAATTGTGCATACCCTTTACAGACCAGTCTGGCTTTATTTCTAACAACTTGCCCTTTTTCATTCATTTTATTCTTGAACACCCATTTGGAACCTATTACATTCTTATCTTTAGGTCTAGGGACAAGCTCCCAAGTATTGTTCTTTTCAATTTGATCAAGCTCTTCATTCA
>ML786081.1:446117-457965 GCA_009831015.1 Picea engelmannii | reverse complement strand
GAGATCTTAAAATCTTCTAAACTAAGAGTGAGTCATCAAACTTCTCACCAAGACCCTTCATGGCATTTACAAGTTCTTCAACTCTTAAAAAATACTTGCTAATTGTTTCATCTTCATTCATCTTTAGTTATTCAAATTTCAATATGTATGTTTGAAGTTTGGCATGTTTTACTTTCTCATTTCCTTCATAACTGCTAATAATTTTATCCCACATTGCTTTGGCAGTTTCAAGATGCATCACCTTTACAAACTCATCTTCAGCAAGTCCATTCAAGATAGCATTCATTCCCTTAGCATTAAAACTAAACTCTAACTTATTGTCCTTGGAGGCTAGCACAACAGGCTTTGTATATCCAGTCTCTACTGCATCCCAAACATCAACACCCAAGGCCATTAAGTATGTTCTCATTCTAATCTTCCAGAAGGAAAAATTTGTTCCATCAAACAGAGGGGGCTTAGAGGCTGAAGTCCCTTCATGACTTGTCATGTTTAATCTTACAAATCTACCTTTGAATAAAAGGAACCCACTCTGATACCAATTGTTGAAATTACTAAGACAACTAAGAGGGGGGGGGTGAATCAGTTGTTATTGTGCTTAAACAATTTTAAGTCTATTAATACATTCTTAATCTTTCTTCAAGTGATCATCAACATTATACAGCATATGGACAATAAAAGTAATGAGCATCAATCACACATAAGGTATACACAGAGACAGATTTTCATGAGGAAACCCATAAAGGGAGAAAACCTCTTCTTCTTCAAAATGATAGGCAGTCTTTTAAGTTCTATACATCATCTATAATTGAGAACTAACTCAATGTGAGGCTGCTACCTCTGTTTTACAAGCTACAACTTGTTTGAGAGCACCGACTCTCTTGTTTCTATAGCACCCACTAGAAGGAAGCACCAACTCCCTTAATGTTCCAGCACCAACTGGATGGAAGGACCAACTTCCAGTTACACAGGCTCCAACCTGTATAACATAGAACACTTGTTCTCCCTTGCACCACCCTGCCACCCTGGTTTCTCTGGCTGTAACTAGATGGAAGCTACAAATCCTTGTGTTCAAGCTCCCACTTGAACTTCTAAGGACAACAGTCCTCCCTAGCACCTCCCAACCACCCTGGAATATTAAATGAATAATTAAACAACCAACTACACAGATAAATCGATTCTTACCACTTCTTCTCTGTTCTGTAAATTTGGTCTTCTTCTAACTATTCTGCAATTCTTCTCTTACTTTGTCTATTCTGCAATTATGCTTTGCTTCAACTTGTTCTATCATTCTTCTCTGCTTCAAGTCTATTCCTCATCTGTTACTCTTCTCTAAGTTTTATCTCACACTGTGCATATTTTCAGTCTCACACTGCGTATCCTGTGATTTTCCCTTTCTTACAGTTTAATTTATTTTTCATATAGAACAACCAACCCCCCATAGTCTGTATCTTTTTCTTTTATGCACAACACCCACAACAGTTACACTTCACATCATCTGAGGAAAAATAAAAAACCGTCTAAACAACTGAAACGCCAACCGATCAGGAATCATGAATCAGTTTTGCTAACTGATTCGTAACTAATGAATTAAATATGAGAGAGAACTGTAGCCCTCTGTTCATATTCAAGTTTATCTGCACCATTGGATGAACTTTATTAATCTTGCCTTTAAATCAGGTTTCGGCATTTCAGCATTTCTGTGGCCAAGTGTCTCGACACTTCATGTCGCAATCTCTGAAACTCCGATATAGAGCTTTTCTGCGCTAGCTCCTTCCTCTATATGACCATGGCCATGACCAAGCGCTTATGCATAAAGTGCTTTTCGCGAATTTGCATTTCGTGAATCTGGAGATGAGGCATCTCAACTCTCCAAGTCGCGATCCCCGAAACCCCAAAATGGAGCTTATCTGAACTGACTCCTTCCCTTCTCGTGACCACCGGCGGTGACCATAGGCTATGCCAAAAAGGCGCTTCATATTTCATGAGTTTATAAACTTCATTGAGTCTGATCGACTGTTGAAAACTCCATAGATTTGACGGTCCAGATCTTATCACGATCTCGCATCTCGCGATTTTCCACACCATGCTCCGTTGACTCCAAGTCAGCGACTTGTCCTATGATTCAACGATCTAGATCTGATCTTGATTCAATGGCTCGGATCATATCTCTATTTCACATATTACAATTTCAGTGTTCTTGTGGTTATGTTTCTTGCCTCTCCAAGTCGCGATTCGCGAAAATCCAAAATGCAGTCGGATCAACAGTCCAGATCACACCTTGATCTGATGGCTGTGATTAAATCATGATTTCGCATATCGTGATTCCTTCGATGGAGGTTCTTGTCACTCCAGGTTGCGATAGGCTAAACTCCAAAATGGAGCTTAGATCAACAGTCCACAATCTCGATGAATCTAAGGTCCATATCTCATCGTGAATTCACATCTCACAATTCCTTCGATGGAGGTTCTTGTCACTCCAAGTCGCGATAGGTGAAAATTTGAAATGGAGCTTAGATCAATAGTCCACGTCTTTTGGTGTATTGACGGTTAGGATCTTTTTGTGATTTCACAAGTCTTCATTATGTCTGCATCGGGATTTTGAGATTTCGCGAACTTGCTACACCTTGCACTTTTAAAGATCATGCAGATTCTTCTAGATCCTACGATGGTTGATCCTTGCGCTCGGATCTAACGCCCGAGATCTATCCTCCATATCTGTGTGCTCTTCTTGTCTACATTGAGATTTTACAGTCATCGGGAATTCTGAATTGTTGATCCAACGATCACTGTTGTTGCTTCTCCCCCATTGTCACTGCACTGCTGATCATGTTGATCTTTGCCATCACTATTCTTGATTCCTCTGCACTATCTCTTCTGAGCTTATTCAAATCTTCTCTGCACCATCTTCTCATAATTCCCATCTATTACATACTTTCTGTACTCATGCCATCTTCATTGTTGTACTTGCCATCAATGACAAAACATTCGCTGTCTGTTAAATATTTGCCAACAAAAAAGAGGCCAAAAAGTCTATAAATAGAAGCTGATAGCTCATTATCACCATTGCTGATTTGGAAATTGACTCTAGAGCCAAAAGACCCCCTTTGATAAAAACGGTGATTCCGGGAGCTATAGTGGACGAAACGAACTTCCGTCTAGACCAAGTAAGTACAAACTCCCCTATATAGCTATTCAATTCTTGATTTTTTCTTTTTATTTCATTTTTTGGGTGGGCGTCGACCTTTAAAAGGTCGGACCTAGGTCCACGCAAGTTTTCTCTGGACAAGCCGTGTGTACACTCGGGCAAAGTAAAACCTGCCCACGTGTACATGTGATTGTCACCTAGACAGAACGCGTGGACCTCCCTTTATAGACAAAAAATAAAAAAAAAGCCTTCACTCACCCTCCTGAACCTTGTTGTGTTGGCAGGATGTATGTCCAATGGAGGGAAAGGGAGCATGAAGAAGTTGGTGAGTTGGTTGCGGGAGATCCAAAAGCTGTGGCCGTGTTAATGCAATGTGGGTTGCTAAAGTTCTTCCTATGTCATTTTATGCGTGTGCAACTGAGGTTACTGAATGCCTTGGTTAACTATTGGCACCCTGATGCAAAGGATTTTATGCTAGAGGGGCAATCACTGGTGCCCACCACTGAGGATATCTACTTTTTGATTGGCCTCTCAAGGAGAGGGGAACCAATCAACTTCAGGACGTTTCCGTCGGGGCCGCATAACATAGCGGAACTGATAGCCCTGCACTGTGAGGTTGGGACAAACCATTTGAGCTCCCAGGTGCCTATAAGCAAGATCACTAACCAATCGATGTAAGTAATATTATTGCTCATTGGGCGGATTACCAGTTCAATGGACTTGCATCAGGCATCTCATGCACAGATGAACTGTGTTGTCTAGTGCTTGAATGCACAAATATTCGACTGGAGTACTACATTACTAGCGTCTATGAAGAGGCAATTGACAGATTTTTGTCAGCGGACATAGAGGAACTTCGGGTTCAGGACTATCTTGTGTTCGTTCTTTTTCAAGAGAGTTCCAAGTTTTAGTCCTTGGGTAGTGGTACGAGGACACCAGGCCTCTTTTCCTGTTGTGTGTAGATGGGAAGTCTTATTTCCACGATAGGGTGGTGGAAGGACCAATGAGTCCTTCGATGATGACTTTTTTGCATGGTTGTCATGATAGATCCCAGTTATAGAGTACTACCCCTATGCCGAGATTGATTTTTCAAGAGACCCGGAGATACTAATACCTCCTGGTGAGGAGCGAGGGGAGATGGGTAAGTCTCCACCTTTGTATTTTTTTTTGTTGTTGTTGTATATGTAATTTTTTATGTCGTTTTTGTTATATATCATCATTTTTTTTTATATTCCATAGTATTTGATGGATATACATTTGTTGCATGCAGATATGGGACCAGTGCAACCTGTCGATTATGCAAGGAACATGCATCATCCTCGGCCAGGGGCCATAGCCGCCGTTGCTGGGGGACGAGCAGTAGCAGGAGAACTCCTAGCCAGGGAGGCTGAGAGGGTACTTAGATGAGTTGAGAGGAGCTTTACTGCACTCGCATAGTCCTGATGGTAGAGATTGAGGACCTGCCGCCATCCATGCAGCCTCATGTAGTGGGGGCACCTCGGACGTGGGTCCGATTGTTTAGGTGTTTAGCCCATGCTGTGGACCAGCATAACAGGGCTCATAGGCCCTGAACCTATTTAGACATTTTACATGCCACGAGCACTACTTTTATATATGTTTTGAGGGCACACGCCCTGTGACTCGTTACTAGTCCTATTTTTGAGGCGCTTGTGTCCATCTATGTACTCTGGTTACTGTTGGTCACTATAATTGCTTAATTGATTCAAACAACCAAGTGATACATAAATTATCAACACAGGGAAGTCTTTTATTTTAAAGATAACCAAGCACTATATATGCTCAATTCCAAATGCAACTTACAGTTCTAGTAAAAGAAACTATACTAATCACACTTGCTTGAATATACTGAAGTTCTGAATTAAATCACAGGAAAGAAACTTCCCTATTGCAGATCTTAAAGATTAATCTAAGAATCCTGGATTACATTATAATAACACTTGAAATGGGAAAGAACAACTATTCTTCAATCAGAGAACATGACCCTTACTCTCAAACAGAGACTTCAGTGCTAACACTCTTTTATGAAAACAGTAAGCAGAAGACAAGCAACTCTATCTAATAGAGAACAAGGCTAATTAATCCCTTCCTTTCTAAGCAGGAACCTTAGGCCCTATTTCTGATTAACGCACTTGTGAAAGATGATTGAGTTCTACAGAGAACAGGATAGTTTGATTCCTTCCCTTCTAAGAAGGAACCTTAAGCCCTGTTTCTAGCTAGCACACTTGCAGGAATGAATGAAATCTACAGAAAAATGGATGTTCTGATCCCTTCCTATCTGAGCAGGAACCCTTCACCCAATTCCTGGCTAGAACACTTGCAGAATTAAATGGAATCTATGGAAGACAAGGTGTTCTGATTCCTTCCTATCTGAGCAGGAACCTTTAACCCAATCCCTGGCTAGCACACTTGCAGAATTAAATGAAATCTACAGAAGACAAGGTGTTCTGATTCCTTCCTATCTGAGTAGGAACCTTTAACCCAATCCCTGGCTAGCACCATAAAATCAACACACAAGATTGCTGATAAAAAGAATTACGAATTTCATTCAATAAACTAAGACAGAGTTCAGTCATGTTTCAGCAAACAAAATCTAATCAAATCATAAATAGAGATTAAATTAACACACTTCTAAAACTAACGGGTGAATCTTGTGATGAAGGTGGGCCCTCCCTTCTCACAAGATTCCCCTGAAATGGGAAAGCTAGAGACGGATAATCAAAGCAGTCTTTTGTTCATCTGTCAAAATGTCATATTACAGTCTGAGAAAATAAAGTGCGTCCCTCTCTCTAAACCGTTTCAATACATAAAACTTGGATCCCTCGAATGATGATTTCCTCCTATTTGAAGAGGAAATCCCTTCGATACAATCATTACAATGCATATCTCAGTCCTATCCTTAGTCAGATCTACTTTCTAAACCAGCATAGGATGTCCTATCTTCACGCAACAGAATGCTATTATAGGAGCTGGATGAGGTATTTTTGTTACAACTGGTGTAACAGCTTCTTCTCGTTGCTGCTGATGTTGTTTCAGCATCGCAATTCGTGGGTTGTTTCAGCCACGTGAATTACGCTCTGACTGTGTCGGATTTCTTGTGTAGGAACGACGGTTAGAGCTTTGTTGATCACTGACTGTAACGGCTTCCTTGTGTTTCAGCATCGTCGGTTCTGGCGGTCTCTTCTGTGTTTCAGCATCTGCAGCTCTGGACTATGTAACAGCTCTGTGTTTCAGCATCTGCAACTCTGGACTGTGTGACAGTTATGTGTTTCAGCAACAACGACCTCGGACTATATAGCCTCTTGTGTTTCAACAACAGAGACCTCGGACTTGTGTGACAGTTCTGTGTTTTAGCAACGGGGCTCAAATGCTAATCTGCAGTCTAATCAATGGTTAAGTCCAAAAGTAATATAAAATATTATGCAAAACAGATTAAACGTATAGTAATGAGAAGGGACGTTGTGTACCTTTGGATTGATCAGATAAAGTGATAGTATGAGTTTAAATATGATTGATCAAGAGTATAATAGTGGCAAAAAGTATAGGCAAAAAGGTACATAGTGTGGTCCTAACATCCCCCCCAACTCAAGGTGTTGCATTTCCTCAGGCAACTCACTCTGAATCAGAGTCTTGATACCGACTCTGATCATGTAAGTTACTCAAGCTATAACTCTGG
Source organism: Picea engelmannii (assembly GCA_009831015.1). Classification (NCBI taxonomy): domain Eukaryota; kingdom Viridiplantae; phylum Streptophyta; class Pinopsida; order Pinales; family Pinaceae; genus Picea; species Picea engelmannii. Next base: position 451,126 of record ML786081.1, on the reverse strand, counting down.
GAGGTACTGTCGGTTGGCATTCTGAACCCATGCACCTGCTGCAATCTTTGCCATGCTGTTGTTTCTGCCTTCTTAGGCAGCTTATAAATGACTTGATACCTTTCTATTGGCAACCAGAGAATGGAAAAATAAAACTTGTACCCTATCCAGTTTTCAGCACAATGCCGAACACACTGGATGTAGTTGGGTATCCTGGAAATTGCTACTTCCAAATTGGCAGGACCAAAAGGATTTTGCTATTGTCTCTTCTCTGTGGATTGCTACCAAAATAGGTTATTGGCTTGGAGGGAAGGAATCTCTATGGATCTGATGATGTTTTCACAATCCTGGAGCACTTCTTATTGTAGCTGTTGGACATGCTCAGTCACCCCTGGTTGTTTTAAGAACTCATAATATTGTGAGATAAAGGTAGCTGCCCTCTGAGGTTCTGGTCTAATCCAGAGGAGACGATCTTCATTGTGATGGGTAGCCAAAAATTCATCTTGCCAAATAATTTGGTTGAGGAGAAAAGAGTTGAATGCTCGAATTTGAATGTCCCCAACAAGGGGGTTTATGTTTAGCAACCTGTTTTCTGGAATAGCCTCATTATGCAAGTATGCCTCACAGAGGAGGTGTTGATCCCTGGTAGAGGCAGCTACAAAAGTTTTGATAAAATCTACTGACTGTATGAATGCATGGGGTTTACCTTCTAGAACGGATTTGATATGAAACAATGTGAGTCTCTCCATCAGGAATAAAGAATAGTTGCAAGAGGGCTTCCTTGTGGCCAGTAGCTTCTGCACCAGATCAAAGACCAGGACCAATCTGTCTTTCAATTCTTTGTTCTTTTTCTTAAGCTCATGAGCTTCCTCTCGTATGTGCTCTAGAGCTTCCCAGTTGGAGAAGGTGTGATTGATCCAGATTTGTTTGTGTACTTGCAAGTTTTTGGCTTGAGTTTCAGTATATTCCTTCTTCCATTTTTGTATTTCTGCATGTTCATCCCATAACTGAGTTTGTGTTTCAGCAGTGGAAGTAGTGGGATGAGGTATGGTTTGAGTAGATTGTTCCCTGGAAGTGGAGATATGGATCTGATTGGGAGGTGTAAATTCCTCCATCGGCACAGTTTGTACAGCCTGGTTGACAAAGGTAGGGGCTTCTTTTGTTGTGATGTAGGCTTCAGTCTTCAACTTGGGAGGGCCTGCTGGTTCTTGTGTTACAGCAGGTTCAGTCTCGAGCTTGCTAGGGCCTGTTGGTTCTTGTGTTGCAGCAGGTTCAGTTTCGAGCTTGCTAGGGCCTGCTGGTTCTTGTGTTGCAGCAAGTTCAGTCTTGACTTCAAAAGGTGAAGGAGTAGGGGATGCCCCTGGCACTGGAACTTGAATCACCTGATAGCCTGCCTGGTGGTAAACATTTCCACATTGGCAACACATGTATTCTTTACATACACTCTCTTTGGTTGCCTCTGACAAGGTTGTTGTTCGGGCTAAGGTGTACAAATTTAGCTCTTTTTCATATGCTTCCTTTTCCCTGGCTAATTCTTGTTGATATGCTTCCAACTGAGACTTTAAAAACTCATTTTCTTCCAAGACATCGGCCATTGTTGGTTTGGATTTAGAGATGACTGGTTCTTGTGTTGCAGTCATAGTCTCCTTAGCTGGTTCGTGTGGAGAAGCTACAGGAATGGAAGCCGATGCCTGTGTTTCAGCCTCTTGGTGGAAGAAGAGTAATGTTTCAGCACCTTCGACCTCTGATTCTTGCATCTCCATGTCGATGTCAGCGACTGGTTCTTGTGTTTCAGCCGGAGCACCTGGGGTCTCTAAGTCCTGTATATCAATTTCTGTGTCAGTGGCTGGTTCTTGTGTTTCAGCCACTACATTTGAAATGAATGATTTCTGGGCATCTGGTTCCTGTAACTCCATGTCAATATCGGCAGCTGGTTCTTGTGTTTCAGCCACTTTATATGATACAGATGGTGTTTCAGTCTCCTGGGCCTGTGATTCCTGTAATTCAATTTCGAAGTCAGTGGCTGGTTCTTGTGTTTCAGCCACTTTATTTGAAACGAATGATGTCGGGGCATATGGTTCCTGTAACTCCATATCAGTGGTTGGTTCTTGTGTTTCAGCCACGGAGTGAGTAGCTGGTTCTTGTGTTGCAGCTACTTTCTTTGAGGCAGATGGTGTTACAGTATCCTGGGCATCTGGTTCTTATGTTGCAGTGCCCATGGCTGGAATAGGCAAAGATCCTAGGATTGGAAGGGTCGGAGGTGGACGGGGTGTTAGTCGAATTGGTGGGGAATCTAGGGTAGTGGTCATAAAGGGTTGCCTCATTAAGTCTCTTGTTCACTTTTTGCGCAAGAAGGGTGGAAAGGGGGCAATCTGTTTTCGTTTTCGTGGAGATCTTTCCTGAATGATGGGGCAGGCTATGTTTTATGGTTCAGAGTCATCACTGAGAATGTGAAGGGCGGGAGTGGATGACTCTGGTAGAGTATGTGGTGGATTTGGTGGGGTAGGGGAGTTGACTAGACTGGTTGGTTCTGTTGATGGGATATTGGGTACTTCGGGGAAGTCTGGGGGGTTTTGCTGTTGCTGCTCTTGGGGAATTTTGGTAGTTGGTTGAGGGTTTATGGGTGGATGGTTTTGCTGTTCAAAACCCCTGTGGATGAGTAATTTCACAAGGTGGTGGTGGGTAAGTGACAGGGTTGGATATTTTTCCTTTCGACAGTAATGTGCCATATTCTTCAAACAGCCCAACAAATAATAGGGAAGATTGACTTGTCTGTTATGCCTTAAATGAGAAAGCAAAAGGAAGTTATGCTGATAGACTACCTGATAGCGACCTTCACAAGTCAAGTAGTGCTCGATAAATCTGGCGACCTCCGGCCATGGGGGTGGCAGTGAGCTGAGCTGAACACCTCTGCCCTTCAATACAATTCTTTCCTCAGGCAGGAAGAAGCTCTGCTGGACATCCCTGATGACATGCTTTCGAATGAATGTACGATTTCCATCGCTAGGGAGGCCTGAGACTGCTGCTATGTCTTCTTATTTTACAGATATTCGGATTCCTCCGACGACAGAATGGTCCTCTTGAATATTTCGGGCGAACTGTAGAACTTGTTGTTCATTATATGCCTGAAGTCTACGGAAGTAATCAAGCCACCCTGCCTGCTCGAAGATTTGATACGCTGCTAGATAGTGTTCAAGCAGTGCTGTGGTGGCGGGCTCATTTCATATGACGGATCCTCCCATGGCTACTAGCTCAGTAAGTTACAGCGTCGAGAGTTTGTGTATCAGCTCTGCACAGAGTGAGTTTTCCGAGCGACTATGCAAGAATAATGGTTAAATGCGCGAAAAGGTGGTGAAATGGGGATGGCAGCGGTGAAATCGGATGAAATGATGGTATCACGGATTTGATGTGTACTTCCCCTCCCGTCAAGTGCGATTAGTAATAATTGCACTTGAATGGTCATAATGGCTAAAAATATTTCTCATTTACTATCACCTAATTGAATTACATAATATTTACGTACCTCACCTTACCGTTTGATTCGTTCTTCCAACAAGATATCATGCCTGTCCGTGGTAGTCCTGTTGTGGCAGAGACCTTTGATTGTGTCGAGGGTTGCTGACTAGAAGGACGAACTATAACCTGAGGGTGTTGAAGCTTGCTGACAGACGATGGTGAAAGATTGGTGTTTCAGCAACAGGGAAGAATGAAATAATTGTTGTAGATGAAAAACTGCTGATGAATGGTGTTTCAGCATCGGAAGAAATGATGAGAGTGCTGAACAGTGGCGTTTCAGCATTAGGCAAAATGACAGTGCTGACCAGTGGTGTTTCATCATCCGGAAAAATGATGAAGGGTTGAAGAGAAAAGGCGAAACAATAGTTGGACGGTGTTGTTTCGTCGATGAAGGATGGTGAGGAGATGGCGGGCTGTAGTGTTTTGGGAGTGGGAAGAATGAAAAGTGCTGAACAGTGGTGTTTCAGCATCGGGGAAAAATGATGAAGGGTTGAGGAGAAAAGGTGAAACAATAGTTGGATGGTGTTGTTTCGTTGATGAAGGATGGGGAGGAGATGGCGGGCTGTAATGTTTTGGGAAGGGAAAGAATGAAAAGTGTTGAATAGTGGTGTTTCAGCATCGGGGAAAAATGACAGTGCTGAATAGTGGTGTTTCAGCATCGTGAAAAATCAACAGTGCTAAACAGTGGTGTTTCAGCATCGGGGAAAAATGACAGTGTTGAATAGTGGTGTTTCAGCATCGTGAAAAATCAACAGTGTTGAACACTGGTGCTTCAGCATCGTGAAAACTTATCTCTTTTTAAAGTAGGATCGTCCTCTCCTAGTGGCTGTGCTTCGATCGGGGGTCTGCAAAAATCGATTGTAGCATGGTATTCCTTGACAGGGATTATTAGTAAAAAAAATCTAATCTAACGAAAAATTAATTTAAAATAATTAATTGTTATTAGGGGTAGAAACCCCCTCAACGAAGAGCAAATGAGCGTCTGCCATGCATGTAGCCTTAAAATCTTCTTTAGAAATAGGTTGTTGGTACAGATGGAGCTGATGACCATTTACAAGTAACGGAGTTCTGGAGTCATCGATTGTGAGGAGCCTTATTGTTCCATTGGGGAAAACTGTGTCTATTTCGTAAGGGCCAAGCCATCTTGTACACAGTTTTCCTTGAAATTCTTTAAACCGGGAATCATACAGTAGGGCCCAATTACCTTTTTGGAACTGCTTGTTCTTGATATTTTTGTCATGCCATTGTGATCTTTGCTGTTGAATTATGGTTGTTTGCTGAATGGCATCTAGTCTTTTCTCTTCTAATTCATTAAGCTGCTGCAACCTGGTTGTCTGTGCATCAGTTAGATAAAGGTTGACAGCTAGAGCAGTCCTTAAGGTTTTTATCTCAAACTCCACAGGAAAAACAACACTCTTTCCATAGACTAACTCATAGGGAGAGAATCCTGTAGTATTTCTCCAGGTAGTTCTGTAGGCCCATAGTGCTTCAAGGAGCCTGTAGGACCAATCCTT
>ML786081.1:418333-441089 GCA_009831015.1 Picea engelmannii | reverse complement strand
AGGATCCTCTGAAGATAAACCATGAAAATTAGGCAATGCTGAGAGTGGAATGTTTTTCATGGGGGCTGCTCCTCTAGGGAGATCGCCTATAGGGAATCCTAATGTAGAAAAATAATTTTCATCTTTTACCTCTCCTTCTGCCTGTTCCTCGTGATGCAATTCCTCACTGTACTCATCCATGTTTTCCTCTGTCTACTCCTCTGCTGCACTTGCTCTGTCCTCAATATCTCCTACTGGCTTCTGGACTGTCTCAGGGCTCCAAACTTCTTTCTCTGTTCCAAAATGTGCTTGAAATGAAGGCTGGGAGTTTTGTTTTTGAAGATTTGGTCGTTGAGCAGCAGATTCAGACTTTGATAAGATTTCGTCTATGTAGGTCTTTCTTCCTCCTTTTCCTTTTCCTTTTCCACCTGTAGGGTTAGTGTCTTTGGGGGTTTTCATGCAATCTTTTTATCTAAAGAAAAGAAACCATAAGTGCTTTTGAAATCTATAGCTATCTTCCCCGGCAACGGCGCCAAAATGTTGGTCACTATAATTGCTTAATTGATTCAAACAACCAAGTGATACATAAATTATCAACCCAGGGAAGTCTTTTATTTCAAAGATAACCACGCACTATATATGCTCAATTCCAAATGCAACTTACAGTTGTAGTAAAAGAAACTATACTAATCACACTTGCTTGAATATACTGAAGTTCTGAATTAAATCACAGGAAAGCAACTTCCCTATTGCAGATCTTAAAGATTAATCTAAGAATCCCGGATTACATTATAATAACACTTGCAATGGGAAAGAACAACTATTCTTCAATCAAAGAACAGGACCCTTACTCTCAAACAGAGACTTCAGTGCTAACACTCTTTTATGAAAACAGTAAGCAGAAGACAAGCAACTCTATCTAACAGAGAACAAGGCTAATTAATCCATTTCTTTCTAAGCAGGAACCTTAGGCCCTATTTCTAATTAACGCACTTGTGAAAGATGATTGAGTTCTACAGAGAACAAGATAGTCCGATTCCTCCCCTTCTAAGCAGGAACCTTAAGCCTTGTTTCTAGCTAGCACACTTGCAGGAATGAATGAAATCTACAGAAAACTGGACATTCTGATCCCTTCCTGTATGAGCAGGAACCCTTCACCCAATTCCTGGCTAGCACACTTGCAGAATTAAATGGAATCTACGGAAGACAAGGTGTTTTGATTCCTTCCTGTCTGAGTAGGAACCTTTAACCCAATCCCTGGCTAGCACACTTGCATAATTAAATGAAATCTACAGAAGACAAGGTGTTCTGATTCCTTCCTGTCTGAGCAGGAACCTTTAACCCAATCCCTGGCTAGCACCATAAAATCAACACACAATATTGCTGATAAAAAGAATTACGAATTTCATTCAATAAACTAAGACAAAGTTCAGTCGTATTTCAGCAAAGCGGAATTCATGAACAGTAGTGTTTCAGCAAACAAAATCTAATCAAATCATAAACAAAGATTAAATTAACACACTTCTAAAACTAACGGGTGAATCTTGTGATGAAGGTGGACCCTCCCTTCTCACAAGATTCCCCTGAAACGGGAAAGCTAGAGACAGATAATCAAAGCAGTCTTTTATTCATCTGTCAAAATGTCATATTACAATCTGAGAAAATAAAGTGCGTCCCTCTCTCTGAAGCATTTCAATACATAAAACTTGGATCCCTCGAATGATGATTTCCTCCTATTTGAAAAGGAAATCCCTTCGATACAATCATTACAATGCATATCTCAATCCTATCCTTAGTCGGATCTACTTTCTAAACCAGCATAGTATGTCCTATATTCACGCAACATAATGATATTACAGGAGCTGGATGAGGTATTTCTATTACAGCTAGTGTAACAGCTTCTTCTCGTTGCTGCTGATGTTGTTTCAGCATCGCAATTTGCGGGTTTTTTCAACCACGTGAATTGCGCTCTGACTGTGTCGGCTTTCTTGTGTAGGAACGATGGTTAGAGCTTTGTTGACTGCTGACTGTAATGGCTTCCTTGTGTTTCAGCATCGTCGGTTCTGGCGGTCTCTTCTGTGTTTCAGCATTTGCATCTCTGGACTATGTAACAGCTTTGTGTTTCAACATCTGCAACTCCGGACTGTGTGACAGTTCTGTGTTTCAGCAACAACGACCTCAGACTATATAGCCTCTTGTGTTTCAGCAACAAAGACCTCGGACTTGTGTGACAGTTCTGTGTTTCAGCAACGGGGCTCAAATGCTAATCTGCAGTCTAATCAATGGTTAAGTCCAAAAGTAATGTAAAATATTATGCAAAATAGATTAAACGTATAGTAATGAGAAGGGACATTGTGTACCTTTGGATTGATCAGATAAAGTGATAGTATGAGTTTAAATATGATTGATCAAGAGTATAATAGTGGCAAAAAGTATAGGCAAAAAGGTACATAGTGTGGTCCTAACAGTTACTTTATGATATTATATATGCTTTTTTGTTTTTTTGTGTCTTATGGATCACGTGTGCAAAAAATGTATTTACATGCTTATGTTAATGTTCTTTCATATGTGTGCAAGATGGCAATCTAAAATTTGATTAGCTAGAGTATTTGTAACTTGGTTTAATCTCCTAGGAACATGAAAATATGTAATATAATCAAAGTTTCATTCTAAGAGACGTACCCTAAGGAATCGTCGGTGTAAAGTTGGATCATGAACCCGGTACACTCTGTTTAACTGAGACACAACTAGTTGAGTGTCGAGATAGACCCAGAGATGAGAGATACCCAATGAAAAAGCATCACAAAGAAATTCAATAACTACACTATACTCAACGACATTATTTGTGGTGTCACCTAAGCATATACCTCCAGAAGATAACAACTGGCCTTGAGGTGTGAATATTACCCAAGCTGTGGAGGCAAGCCTCCGAGTGTGCCAACTAGCACCGTCTGCATATCCAATGAACACCTCAGAATCACTTGACATCTGCCACAATGATGAAAGATAATATCAATGACACACCCATAACACTAAAAGAAACTAAAAAGTAATAGTACAAAGACTATACATATGTTACAAAAAGTTACCCACAGTGACCTGTTTATGAGTAATACTTCTTGAGGTAGAGCCCATTTCTAGGCTCTGCCAAAGCATTCCCTTCGAAATCAACCAAACGATAGGCACCCATTTTTAATACCTCTTTTATGATGAAAGGCCTGAACCACATGGGTTTGAATTTTCCTGCCCCCAGGGGGTCCTTATCTTGGTCATAGACCAGGACAAGGTCGCCTTCAGATAAAATCCAAGGACGAATGGACCTATCATATTGACACTTGACCTTATGTTTTTGAGCCTCATTGGCTAGGGCCACATCATGACGATGTTCATTGAGCTGCTTAAGGTATACTAATCGTTCTTCGAGTGGAGAAGTGTCTGGCAATAATTGTACTGCCAATTTTAGAGACATGATCTGACATTCGATGGGCAAGACTACCTCCAGCCCGTAAACGAGTTGAAAAGGTGAGAAACTAGTTGCAGTCTTAACATATGTTCGGTAAGCCCATAATGCCGAGTATAACATCAAATGCCAATTTGACTTGGCTGAGTTCATAGTCCGTTGTAGAATAGTCTTAAGAGTTTTGTTTACAGCTTCCACCTACCCATTGGCTTGGGGGTAGTAGGGTGATGAATGTTCTTGCCGTAACCCAAGCTTTGATGTCAATTTGGTCATCATCTGATTCTGAAAGTGACTGCCATGGTCAGTGACAATCTCCCTCGGGACACCGAACCTTGCTATGATCTGGTTGAATAAAAAAAAGAGAGTCGCAGTCTCTCCATCATCTTTAAACATTGGCATAGCTTCGACCCACTTTGTGAAGTAGTCTATAGCTATGATGATATCGCGGCACCCCCTTGCTGAAGGGGGGTTGCAAGTAGTGTAATCAATCCCCCACTTGGTGAAGGGTCCAACTGTGATGACGGGAAACATGGGAGCAAGATGTGCCCTCATCTTCCGAGAGAAGATTTGGCACGGATGGCACTTCTTGACCGATTTGATACAATCTTTGATAAGTGTCAGCCAGAATTAACCTGCTCGTAGGATCTTTTGGGTTGTTTCCAACCTAGGTAAATGACCGCCACAAGCTCCGGTATGGAAATCATTAAGCACAATAACTGCTTCCTCATGAGTGAGACATCGGCGTAAGATGCAGTCTACACCTCTCCAATACAATGTATCTTTGAGTATGAGATAATTCTTAGCCTGATGGCGTATACGTCGACGCTCATCGTGAGAAGCAGTGGTGGGGAAATTCAAAGTCTGGAGATAGATAAGTATATCTCCATACGAGGGATCTGAAGATGTGATAAAAAACATATCTCTCCGGATAGGCAATTCTTCAGGCACAACGTCACCTGACTCAACCGGAAGTTCTGAAATAAGTTCTGTGAAGACCAGTGACTTTTTGGACTTTTCTTAAATGAAGTCTAAGTCAAACTCTTGGAGGATGACTATCCATCTACTATTTTTTTCACCTATTACTCTTCACGTCAACATGCATTAGAATGGATTCATGGTAGCAATGACGGTGGTCTTTCGAAATAGAACATAATGACGGAACCGTTGAACAGCATGAACTGCTACCAACACAATTTTTTCGATTTGAAAATAATTAAGTTCCGGTCCTACGAGGCCTCGGCTCAGGTAATAGATCATGTATTCTGTGAACAAATCATCTTCCTGAACTAAAACCATGCCAATGGTTGATTCTGCTGCAGCCAGATACAATAAGAAATCTTTGTTATAGTTCATTGGTCAGAGCAGAGGGGCAGTTGTGAGGGCATGTTTCAACGCGTCGAAAGAGTGTTGACCCACACTATCCCAGTAAAAGGGAATGTCTTTCTTTAGTAAGCACATAAAGCCCTTGGTGATTTCGGCATATTTGGCAATGAAGCATCGTAAAAAGTTTGCCTTGCCTTGTAGACTCTGAAGTTGAAGGATTGTACATGGGGGGGGGGCAACTGAATTATTTCCTCAACCTTGAGAGGATCGACCATGATCCCTATTGTTGACACTATGAAACCTAACAATCATCCTGACGTTACACAGAAGCTGCACTTGTTTGGATTCCGATGAATCCGAAAGTAGCGACAACGTTCAAAGATGAGTTAGAGCTGTGTGGGATGATCCATTCTCTTACAAGATCATGATGCTAAATCATCTAGATAGGCCTCGACTATATGCTTGAGGTCATGAAAAGCAAAAGACATGGCCCATTGAAAGGTGGCTCCAACATTTTTGAGACCAAAAGGCATTTTACGATATGTGAATGTACCCCATGGGTAGATGAATGTCGTTTTGTGCTGGTCTTCGGGTTTTATTTGGATTTGATTATATCTCGAAAAACCATCCATGAAAGAAAAGGCTTCGCAACCCGCACATTCATCAATAATCTAGTCAATGAACGGTGTGGGAAAATTATCTTTGGGACATGCCTTGTTCAAATCACAGAAGTTAGTACATACAGGAATTGTGCCTTGTTTTTTATTGACCGGCACGAGGTTTGATACCCATTGGGTCAAATGGATAGGATATATAAACCCAACTTTTAGAAATTTATCAACCTCATCCTTAATGGCTGCTTCTTTCTTAGGATTCACTGGATGAAGCTTCTGCCGAACTAGCTTGGCATCAGGATACATTGTGATTTCATGTTCAACTATTCTGGGATCGATGCCTAGCATTTCCTCATAGGACTAGGCAAAAACGTTGTGGAATTATTTGAAAATATTTGTGTAGATTTGAATCTCTTCAGGGGAGCAGTCTGCTCCGATGAAGACATTCTCCACGATGCCAGGGTTTCCGGAGATATTGATCGGTAAGGTTTCAGCGATAGTTTCCATATTATCCTTAGTATAAACCTCGTGTGTAGCTAAAGGATTAATAGGACAAGACCACTCTCCCGTCATGGTCACAGTGAATTCTCCCACCTCAATTCGGCTTAAATCTGGGAGGAAGTATGATCTGTGATGAAGATCTTCCCAGGGTTTATCCGGACTAGTCATTGCTTCAATTATTGCTTCATCAGAGGGAAAGACTAAGTCCAATGAATCGGTGTGAGAGAGAGAACCCTGAGCCCAAACAGGCTCTAGAAGTGGATCTAACTCTTGTGCAGGAGCTGGATCAGTGTGGGCTGAAGTTTGGTGGACTAAACAGTATGCCACTTCAGCTGTAGATAAGGGCATAGACATGCCCGGGTGTCCTACCTCATCCATCGTGGCTGGTGGGGAAGGAAGTATCCACGGATTGTCGAAGTAAGTCATGCGAAATGACGAAACTTGAAAAATCTCAACCTTATGGTGATTAGATATAAATTTGATATCGTCGTGAGGGGGCAGGTAATCGAAGGTACCCATCAAGGATGGGCACAAACCAACTCCCACGTTAACAACACCTGGTTTAGGATTATCAATCATCGGGACCGTGGATGCCCCCAAAGCAGGGTCAGGTCTGGAGAAAGACAATTGATCGATGGTCACTATCCGACCCTCGTGTGGAAACAACAAGACCCGGAAAACTGTGCAACCACAGCTTGCATAGCATAAGTCCAAATCCTTCCTAACAAGAGGTTATAGTCGAGGGGAGCATCGAATACCTCTACTTCGACACACACAGTCTTGCCTTCTAACTACACAGGAAAAGAAGGAACTATACCATGTGGTCAGAAAGAACGATCGTCGAATGCGGTGAGGAGAGTAGGTGACAGAGACAAAATGGGTTGGCCAATGGATTTCCAACATGCCAATGACATCACGCATGTCGAGGCTCCCTCATCAACCATTGTGCGGAAGATATTCTGAGTAAAAGTTCTCGTGGGATAAGCCACTACTATCTGAAATGCTACATGGTAAGGCAGACAAGGTTTTAAGTCGATTGTATCCAACATGATTGTACCTAGATCACAAGTCTCGGTAAAGCCTAAAGTGGTTAACAAGGATTTCCTCTGAGAAGGGAAGCTTTGGAGGACTTCCAAAGTGGACATCACACAAGGGGTTTGTGATAAATCTTCCACCACAGAGTAGTTCTGGGTGGCCCTTACATTTGGGTTATGAGAAGCTTTTTTAAATGCACCTTTTGGAATGCATGTCATTGTTTCTCCCAATGTATTCTCAATCTATAGAGGAAGAGATGGGGGGTCATCTTCTTTACCCTTCTCCGAAGTTCTTGGTTTACTATAGACGTGCGCTCTAGTCGATATAAAAGTGTCACCCCTAACCATATATACGTTCACGAATGTAGGGTTGTTCGGAGGCGGATAGGGTTCCTGGCTGCCCCCTTCGGTGCTTGTAGAGGCTTGAGTTAGATTTTTCCCATGCTGAAATGGATTAGTCAACACAGCCTGTTGTTGCTGTGTCACAAACTTTTGTGCCTCTGCAAGTCGAGGATAGAGATGGGTCAGGTGGTCTTCCACGAACAAGTTTCATGGATACCTCGCCTTCCATTTTTCAGTGTTGTCCCCACTAGCATTATCGGTAGGTTTTTTATCCCCCTTTCCTTTATTTCGTTGTTTTTTCTTTCCGTCAAGCTGCTGGGTGGCCTTTGGGTTAGTCAATTGCACTATGTGTACCTCCGACGTTTGGGTAGGGGGAGCAGCAAAAGTAGTAGTTTGGTTGGCCGCTGTGTGTTGTATAGATAACTGTTGCAACTGCTTCGTCAATTTCTCAGTGGGATTTGTGTGTGTTGAACCAACAATACCATCGGAATGTGGTCCAACTCTCTATCTAGTTTTATCCAATATTGAGTGTGGCACATCTGGCAAGATGTTATATAATAAACCGGACTGAGAATAGATGATATCAAATTGTTGAGCTCTCATAATGGCATCTTCTTCAGAGAATACACCCGACGTTGCGACATCTTTGGATAACTGCGGGACCAACGACTTAAGGAACCACTCAAGTAGGAATGCTGGTGGGACTGGTACCTTGATTAGACTCTTCTGGCGTCTCCATTCTCGGATGTGATCAGAGATATGGTCTGCTATTGTCTGTTCAAAATTGGCCAACAGCTCTGTGCTGGCATCATATCTCATAGGTAACTGGAAATGGTTTAGGAAATCCATTGCCATCTCACTGAAGGAAGAGTATCTTGAGCGATCGAGCTCAATGTACCATTTCGCGACGCTCCCAATGAGAGTACGTTGAAACAATCACAACTGTATGGAGTCATATTTTAATGAGTTAGATGAGCACCAAAGATGGAAGGTAGTCACATGGTCACCTGGATCTTCATTAGGCTTGGCTTTGAACTTCGAAATGTTTGAAGGCAACTTTGTCGGCATAGGAGGCCAACGCAGATCATGACAAATGGGGTCATTCAACAACCGTGTCAAATCTGGCAAGTGCAAAGTTGCCAGGAAAGGTAGTTTGGGTTGTTGGTGATAACCTGGGAAAAAGGGGCCTAGAGTTTGATTGGTACCAGGTTTCCAGGAAACGTTTGGCTGCTGGCCCAGATTCTGGTAGAAGAGATGGCCCTGGCTAGCATACAGATTTTGCATATGTGGAGGCATCATCGACTGATTTCCCAAATAGGACATAGATGGTTGGGCATGCATTATATTCAAAGGACTCTGGGAAGGGTTGCCCCATGTTGGTCCCATGGGGATGGGCATATTAGTTTGTCCAGGGTTCCATTGATTGTGGAAATAATTACCCCAGATTGGCAGTCTGAATGAGAGAATGGATCCCTGCCCTGAATTCCAAGGTCCTGCTGTGGAAGAAGTTCCTATGTTTTCCCCCTGTGCAGGAATAGTACCCTGCATAGGAGTAGATTGTCCAAAACTGGTATTTCCCCCAGTCGGGAAAGCAGCGGATGAGAAGGCATTGTTGACAAACATTTCGGCCAAAGAAAACAGCGTCGAACCTATCGACATACTATGAGAAGGTGGTCCTTGAATCCCTGCTCCAAATAAACTATGGTATATAGGTTGCCCGACGGACTGTTGATGTGAGCCACCGAGTGAAGGGGACGAAGGAGGGATATGACCTCCTCCATAAGGGAAATCATTAAAACGAGCAGGATGACCCCCGATGTGACCTTGCAGAGGAGTGCTAGAGCTCCCTGCCCCAAGACCTAAAGTCTGTAAAGTGGAGTAAGAAAGTATAGGACTGGTACCTGAACTAGGCATCCCGTATGATAACGGAGGGCCTGTCGCACTTGGTGTGAAATGGGTTGTGGCCACTACCAAAGACAGGATCGGACCACTATGTGATGTAGAAGCAGTCAAGACCATGGTGGCTCGGACCGATGATGGTGGGTTAGGAGGTGAAAACTCTCCTGTGGGGACAACCGTAGTGGGAATTGAAGAATTCCCAGAAGGAGTAACAACATTTGTTTCCATTGCTGTGTGCAACACTGTCTAGCGCTCGTAAAATTGAATTGGTACGATGAAAGGTGCCAAGAAATCACTGATTGGGGTTTCAACTAGGCCAAGAGTGGTTGTTTCAAGGTCCAAAATGGTTGATTCCTCTGAGGGTTGGTCGGGCATAATGGCTTGTAACCTACTCACTTCAAAAGACCCTTGTTGGTCTAGCTTTCGCCTTAATGGTGGCGAGGGTGGCTCCAGTGTAACCGGCGACAGGCCAAGAGGCCTTCATGACCAGTGGATCTCATGATCCTCCACTGTGTGAGAAGATCAAAGACACTCTAAGGTAGTGTTGACAACCAATTCACATTTTTCCATGGTCTTATAAGCTGCCTACACCTATGTTTTGCAAACATCAATTTTTCGTCGCAATTTTCAAATAAACGACATTTTCATTTTTTGTGACATTTGCACATTTGCCTTCATTTTGCTTTCACGAATGTAAGCATGAAAACTTAGTCTTTCGAAGTCATATTTCGATCATTATCTGAACTGTCATTATCTCTTTTGTCAATATGCCTATTGCGCTTACCTTTTATTTATCATTATACAACTGGCTTTGATCGGTACTCATGATTTGATTGATTGTGTAATTTGGTTTCATCGAGTTTGTAACGCATTGACATTTGGACTTGCATTTTATTCGACCTACCTGACCATTGATTTCATGAAAATGCATAGGGGTCATGACTATTTTTTTATATATATATGTCTTTTGATATAATCCCTATGTTAATGTTCTCATAACTATTGGTATGATGATTATACAAAGATCCATCGACACATTGGTTAAACTATTGATATGAGTTGTTACAATACATTGGCGTATGGTTAATTATTTGGCTTTGGTTTCAAATTGAATATTTGATGGTTTAAAACTTTAGCACAACGATTGATTGCGCGTTGGTTTATACACTTGCCATTTGATTCATTGGTTGGCTAATTCGTATAATTGTCAAACTATGCTATAATGGGTAGAACAGCTATGTAAACCGGTGGTTGTACTTTAGTAATTACTCTTTTGCATGGCAGAGATAAACTCCACCACCTTCGCATGATGGAATTTATGCCTATCCCTTACTCACCATTTACCTCTGTTAGCTCGGGTAGTTCACCCCTGTGTGTGCTATGACTCAAACCCTGGAATTATCGTGCACTTGTCTCCATGGCACCAGTCGTGCGAATCAAGCCAAACAACAACCAAGCCTTGTTAATGTTTGACAATGCCAAGAAAGAATTGGAAGCTAACGCTTGGCTCACCTTCGTCCAGAAATTTGAGGGTTTTAACCTATTCGTGGCATATCACTTCACTTTAACTTTCGATGGCTGTAGAGCCAAGGTTGGTGATATCCAATTGGAAATCGATGAGGGATTTATCAGTTCTACTATAGGGTTACCTTCCATAGGTCAACATTGGTTCAAAAATTCAAAAGTAGAAGAGGTTCCATGGTCGCTGTTGTTTCTCTCGCGCAAAGTCACCTCTTGTGATAGAGGTATGCCCATATCTATGCTCAAACCATGTTGGCATGACCTTTTGATTCTAGTCAAGCAGTTCGTGACCTGTGAAGGTCGATACAGACTCGTTTTTCTCTACCACCTGCGGTTGCTAATGCATTTTATAGGGTACCCGGTGAACATGCCTTTCTACTTTCAACGCAGCTTATATAAGATGTCGAAAAGGTTTAAAAAGGAGAAGGCTGACAGCAGCCTGTTCCACCATGGGCTTATCAAACTTATCGTTGTTTATCACTTGAGTTTACATGGTGATAGTTGGGAAGATTTCGTCGCTCGAAATGGTTTCGAGGAAACAAATCCTATACAGGTTGACAAGCCTGTGGTGAGTGAAGTCAAGGCTGGACCACCCATGCCCTTCCATATCCTATTACACGCCCCTAAGATTTCGATCGATCCTCCTATTAACCTACCAGACATTGGAACTGAAAAGGCCTACGAGAAAAAATCCCAAGGCAAACCCTACTGCTAATGCCAAGGGAAAAAAGAATGCTAGGCTCATTTCAAGGATGGCTAGAAACAAACCGAAACCCTCTGCTGAGTCAAAGCCTATAATCCTTAGTGAGGATTCTGACTCAGACTTAGAACATTTTTTAGCCGATGAGTACCCTTACTCACAGGGTTTATGCCCCGAGCCACCGTATGATTTCATGACGAATCTTCCTCTCTGCCTAAGGAATAACCCTGGCTACCCTAGTATCAAATTGTCTACCGAAACCCTCAATGATGTGTCCAAAGCCTCGCCTGCTCCTTCAAAACCCACACAGCCATCATGTGACCAATGTGAGTTATGGTTGGAACGATACTACATTGATGTCCCCCTACTCCAATCTAAGATTCAATCGCTGGAAGATCGAATTGCAGTATTAACCAGTCAACGAGACCAGCTCCAAGCAGTTGATAAAAAGCAGAAGACAACTAGCTCCATCCTTTTCAAGAATGTTGAATCAGCCACAGCCATTATCAGCTCAAAGTTGTCATGAGCCGACCATACAGGTATGAATTTTGGTATCAAGGTTAATATAATGATTTGAATTCTGTGTTCGAATAGCTCTGTTTCTCATTCAAATACCTTTTTCATTCGGTGTTCATCCTGTATATTGTTTCACTTTGCTAAAAATGAATGGGATTTCGTTTGGATATATGGTTTGATCATTCCCAGTATAGCCATTGATAAATTCTTTGGATTTGAACGATCTTCATTTGGATTTGATTTGTTAGCTTGTCTGATTGAGTTAACGAAGTTAATAGTTTTCTTTCAAATCAATTCGTTTTGTATTCGCTTAGAATAGAAATTATTTCATGCTCAATTTATAATACAATTAAGTTTGGATTTGATTTCATTATGATTTATATGCTGTGATTGGCGAATGATTTCATGAGTTTGGTTGTTACGATCTTTGGATATGCTGTGTCATATGATTTTCAAACCTGTAATGCAACTCTGTTCGATTTGGATTTGGGAAATATGACTCTGTTTTTATGGAAACAATACTCTCATTTAAGCTGATGCAAATAATATTCGTGACCGAATCATGGGACAGTTTCAATTTACTATGATTATGTTAAAACCCCTCGCTGTTTGATTCACTTAAATGGATTGTTGTCTATTTATTGTTGGTTCGATTGCTCTCATGAGTTAGATTCACATCATGAAATGCTTCTCTATTTGTTTTTAACTTGCAAACGAATTGGTCAATATCTGTTATCTCTATCGAATCCGGTTATAATGCGTTTCAAAAAAATAATTTCGATCAAAGGAAATCAATCTTGTCTGCAGAGTTTGCTAAAAACAAACGATCAGATAATTCTTATGAACCCTATTACCAGCTGGGTGATTTCATTACGATTTCGTTTATGGACACTTAAGCACCGGTATTGGTTTAGTACGCTCGCGCCAATGAAATGTTGGTTATATCAATACAGTTATAACAGTTTGAAAATGATTCTGTTTCGATTCGATTGTGTTACCTTTTGATGAGACAGTATAACAATTGCATGAAATTTGTTTTAATTGTATTGATTACACTAGATATGAAACGATTTCCTTGTTGTTTGATCATGATTCTGTTAACCCGATTTTGTGGTAACAAAAGAAATAGAGCACGCGTATCTCTATGATCAGTTGTTTGATTTTAATCCTATTTAATTTTGAATGATATAACCATTCCAATCTCAATGATTCGTTTTCAAATGGTTATTGGAAGATAATTGGATTTAATTCTTTTAAAAGATTTTTAATCGATTATGATGTTGATTCTGTGTCTTATTTAGACCAGCTACAGAATCGCAAGATTCTGTAGCTAGTCTATAGGATCAGATTTATATTATTTTGTTAATAAGGAATTCTTCTAACTTGTTCATTTTTGGCCCTTTTCAGGTAAATTCGAATTGAATGGGACATGTTGGACAGTCTAGGGAATATTTATGTTTACTTTAGATTCCTAGTTTAGTTAAACTTGGGATATCTTCCTAGATTTTATGTAACAGTTTGATAACTTCCACAAGGAGGTTTTACCCTATGGAAAAACTTATAAATACTTATTATTTTTGTAATAAGGGTCATCCTCATTCGTGGGAGAACCAGGATATGGATTTCTAATACAAACTGAGACAGAAGTTGATGTTCTGCTACAACTTTCGCTTTTCATAATATCAAACTTTTGTTTCATGTTAATGCTTATCAATTTGCATTTGATTAGTGACTACTTTAGCTATCATAGTCTTTTGCAGATGATATGAATTAATTGATATGATCCATGTCTGATTTATTTCAACATTTAGAAACACAGCAATTACCTGATTCAGTTCATGAATGACAGATTTCTCTTCTTCATCAATTGAATTATTTTGTATAAGTCTTTGCATACAGGTTTACCTAATTGTTAAGATTTATAAATTATATGATTGTTGTGATTTTTATGTCTTGTTTGTCCTGTAAACAAAATTAAAGAGCACTGCAACTATCGTTTACGAGAAGCTTCTGGATTATTCAGTGTGGGTTTCCTCCCTCCAATCAGCTTAGAAGATCATCATACACAGGACAAACCTGGAGCGTTTCCAGGTTAGTTTGTTATTTATTTGTTTAGAATATTTATTAGTAGTTTAGTTTAGATATATGTTTTAGTTTAGATTAGTAATTAGTATTAGTATATTAGTTGTTTAGTTTAGTTAGTTTTTGTTTTATTTCTTGTTCATAAAATCATAAAATCAACAAAAAATATCTTGTACTGTCTTTAGGGCAGAATATAAACGAGTTTTCCAGGTTTTATTTAAATCTATGAATTGTAGATATTGTACATTTTGTGAATAAGTTATATTTCAATTAGTAGTTAGATAATTAATTAGTTAGAGTTAGTATAGTAGTAGTTAGTAGATTGTATTTATAGAATAATTAGATTAGTTTAGTTTGTTTTAATAATTAGTTTTAGTTAGTTTGTTTAGTAGTTAGTTTTAATTAGATTAGTTTATTAGTTTGTTTTATTTATTGTTGGTTAGTTTAGTTTGTTTTATTTAGTTTTAGTTAGATTAGTTAGTTTTATTTTTGTTTTCTTAGGACCTTAGATCGGCTAACGGAGCCGCTAAACCCGTCAGGGTGGTTCATCCCAAACGGCTTGGGTTATTAGACAACCCCGAACCGGTTCCACTCTCAGTTGACAAATGATCGATTTCGCCCGCCAACAAATGGCGCTAGAAGGAGGGCCTGAATTTAATTAATGGCACGAGGCGGTCGCAAGACTCCTCCACCCCCTAATCACTCACCTATAGTGACTAGAAGTCGTTCACATGATAATATTCCCCTTCAAATAGCAACTACTTCAACCGACGATCCACAGATCACAGTTGAGCCAACAACCCCTAATCCTACAGGTGGTGACATACCAGAGATTGTCCGCCAATCTCTTATAAAAACACATAGTGCCTTAGCCCGTTTGAGGCAACCAAACCGTTTGTGGGGCAAACCTTTGGATTTCTCTGATATCAGAGAACAATTAGGTGGCACTAATCCTACTATGAATCCTTCAGATCCAATCTTAAATCCTGCTGCAGGAGGATCTGGAATACCTCCTTCACCACCTCCATCATCTCCTTCCTCTTCTGGAGGAGATTCCTCTGACGAAGGAAATTCCCCTTCACAGCCTTCCACACCCACTACCCCAATGGAAAATCAGAACAACCCTTCTAGACCCTGGCTTGATCAGGATGTTGTAGTTGTACCTGGATCCCAACACCCTTTACCTAAACACCCGGAGAAATGGCTTCCCAAGTTCAACCCTGACTCAAAACATATAGTTGAAGATCACATTAAAAAATTTATGTTAGCCATAAGACTTCACAATGTCAAACATGAAGATGTTGTCTATAGGTTGTTCCCTTATACTTTAGAGGGTAATGCATCCACTTGGTACTTTTCCCAACAACCCCATACCATCGTGTCTTGGGAAAAGTTTGAGTCATGCTTTTTGGAAAAGTTTGGAGACGGCAAGCCTCCGGAAGTCCTAGTCATGGATCTTTCTAGCTTAAGAATGACCCCAAAAGAAAAATTTAAAAACTTTAATCAAATATTCTTAACACTTAAAAACCGAATCCCTGCAGATTCTATGCCTGCTAAGAGTCTTATAATAACTTACTACACTAAAGCTTTGCATCAAAGTATAGCTATTTGGGTTAAACGATCTAAGAAAGCCACGTTGTTAGAGGCCTTCGAGGAGGCCAACCAGATTGAAAAAGACATACTTAGTCTAAAATACTCTTTTAGCAACGAAACTGAGACTAGTTCTTCTTCCAAAAAGAAGATTGAAATCCTCCCCAGACCCACTCAAAGCAAAACACAACCTGAAAACTCTGATTTAGAGAATTTAACTAAAGTTGTTCAAAAAATGTCAAATCAAGTTATCGACTTAAAAAGGTCGACCGAAGAAGCTTCTTCAAGCAAAGGGCCTTACAAAACCCTGTTCCGGAAGCCTTTTCCTACCAACCGACCTAACCCAACCACTGAAGGCCTAAATCTAGAAAGTTTGCAATGTTCCCTTCAAACGATTCTAGAAGTTCAAGATAACTTGATGCCTCATGAGATTCCTGAGGAGGTAGTTGAACAAGAGACAGTTCAAGAAGAAGAGTCTTCTCCAAACATTTTTGGACACTTCTCGGATAGCATCTTTCAATCCAACTTCGAGACAATTCATCCTTATAATACTAGGAGTAAGATAACAAATAAACCTTCTCTCGAAAACACTACAACTTCGCCTCCCAAGCAATCTAAATCAGCTGAGACTAAACAGAGTAATGTGAACCCCAACTTAGATTATGATGTTCTTGAAGATCTTAAAAAGTTAAGGGATAACATTTCTATTTATGAGTTATTGAAGTTTCCATTCTTGCTACAAAAAATGTTGCAAAATATTTCAGAGAATGGCAAAAATGGTAACTCTAATGGTAGCAAGGTTGTGCAAAACAAAGTCGCTCAGAAGACTTCCACTAAAAATAACCCTGATCCTCAAGATAAAGGAAACCTTCATGTAAGTAATGTAAACAATGTAGATAAAGTACCTTTAGAAACTGCGAGTAAAAACCCACAAGATACTACTCTTAGTACTCACAAAAATGTACCTCCTTTCCTATTAACTTTCAAGATTTTTAATAGAAACGTGCACAATTGTATGGTAGAATCAGGGGTGTCATCCAATGTGATTCCTTGGTCCGTTTTCCAGAAGATAAACGCAGAAGTTGAACCCTCTACTTTAAAAATCATACAACTTGATCGGACAAATGTCAAAGTTATAGGCGAACTAAAAAATGTGCTTATTAGATTATCGTCTAACCCCAAGGTTCATCAAGTTATTGATATAATTGTTGTGGATATTCCAGAAGTGTATGGTCTATTTTTAAGAAGGGACTGGTCGGAGCAGCTACATGGTTACTTCGCAACAGACTGGTCTCATCTATGGCTTCCAGAGAACGGCAAGCCTAACAAGATCAGGGTGAATCGTGAATGATACCTTAAGTTCACGGTCACAGATTTGAACGATCCCAACGAACTGTATACACCTTCTGTTGATTCGTCTGAAGTACAAGGGATGGACACTTTCTTCGGAAATTTTATGGCCGAGGCTTCACCTATCATCAATCCAGAACAATAGTCCGAGATTACAGTGTACGCACAACCAACAGCTTCCACGCAACGGTCTTATGTACCCGAAGCAAATCAAATTTGGTCTTTGTATTTCGAGGGGTCAAAGTCCAAAGAAGGAGACGGAGAAGGCTGCGTCATTATCGATCTGGCAGGTAACAAAACATTGATAGCATGTAGGTTGGAATTTGAATGTACTAACAATACTGTAGAATATGAGGCTTTACTGCAAGGTCTCAGAAAAGATTTGGATATGAACATTCAAAATCTAACCGTCTTTGGTGACTCTGAAATAGTGGTTATATAGGTAAGAGATTATATCCACTATCTCTCTCCGCATCTCAAGAGCTACCAATCTGAGGTATGGAGTTTAATGAATAAATTTTCTTCTTTCAATATAAATTCCATTCCTAGATTAAATAACCCTGAAGAAGATTTATTAGCTAATGTAGCTTCTAAACTTCTTCCTGCAGAAGGCTTGTCCCCAGACGCATTCTCAGTTGAACTATTGTTTCGACCATCTATTCCTGACAATATCACGAACTGGAGAGTCTTTGACGACAATCAACAGATCATCAACTTTCTGCACATGGAAGAAACCTTTCAAGGCGCAGTGATAGACGAACGCATGCACGACGACAATTTGCGCGATTTCACAGTAATACCTGATCCAAAAACTCCAGAAGCTCTATCAGACATGGTAAATTCGATACCCAAATCTGTAGTTAGATTAGAGAATTTTTATGATTTTGAAGATAAATTTAAAAAGATGGTCAACTGTAAAACCAATAGTTCCTCGTTGTCTTATGAAAAAGTAAACTTAGGAACTAATGAAAATCCTCAGTGCATTAACCTAGGCTTGGGATGTTCTCGACAAGGAAAAGCTGCATTTGTTAAATTATTTAAAGAATTTAAGGATGTCTTCGCATGGACATATGATGATCTTAAAACTTTCGATCCTAATATTATACAGCATGTCATCCCGATGAAGCCTCAAACCTTGCCCTTTCAACAAAAACTAAGGAAGATGCACCCCAAACTCGAACCGACCGTTCAAAAAGAATTGAATAAGCTCCTAAATGCTAAGATAATTTTTCCTGTTAGACACACTCAATGGGTTTCCAACCTTGTCCCGGTCCGGAAGAAAAATGGGGAAATCCGACTCTGTGTCGATTTTCGAAACCTCAATAGAGCGTCTGATAAAGACAACTATCTTGTCCCGCCCATGGAACAGATCCTTCAACAGGTATCTAGTTCCGAGAGGCTATCCCTGTTAGATGGTTTCTCTGGATACAACCAAGTCCTGATGTCTCCACCAGACCAACTGAAAACTACCTTCCATACTCCGTGGGAAACTTATTCTTATCGCAAAATGCCTTTTGGATTGATTAATGCTGGAGCCACTTTTCAGAGAGCAATGGACATTGCTTTCTGAGGCTTAATCAATCAGTCCGTCGTAGTTTACTTAGATGATGTGACTGTATTTTCTAAAAACAAAAATGATCATCTAGCTCACTTACGAGTTGTTCTACTGCGATGTCGTAAATACGACATCTCCTTAAATCCCAAAAAATCCATCTTTGCAGTAGAACAGGATAAACTCTTAGGATTCATTGTGTCCAGTGAAGGAATGATTATTGACCCCGATAGGACTCAAGTCATCACAAAACTTCCCCCTCCTACATCCAAAAATTCCATGCAATCTTTCTTAGGCCAGATTAACTTCGTGAGAAGATTTGTCCCCGGTTTCTCCGAAATGGTCAGGCCTTTACAGAACTTGATTAAGAAAGACACCCAGTATTACTGGGGACCCCTAGAAAATCAAGCTTTTAATGCAATAAAGAAGGCCATAATAGACGCTCCATCTCTCATGAGCCCAGATTTTTCACAAGACTTTACACTCTACACTTTTTCTTCTGACCGTTCCTATGTCGCTGTCCTAACCCAAAAGAATGTCGAGAACAACGAAGTACCCATCACCTTTATGAGCTCTAATTTCAAAGGTGTCGAACTTAACTATCCAGTGGTGGATCAGCAAGCCTACCCTATTTTCAAAGCAATCAAACACTTCCGGTCCTATCTTTTGAAGTCAAGGACGAAAGTCATTGTCCCCTACCCAGCCGTAAGGAACTTGTTAGTGTAGAAGGAGTTAGGAGAAAAGAGAGCTAACTGGTTCGCCTCCTTGCAGGAGTATGACTTAGAAATCACCCCATCTCAGATAGTGAGAGGCTAAGGGTTATGCAAGTCAATTGCTGATTCAGCAGCAGGACAATAAGAAGAGAGCGATACGTCAAACCTAGGACAAAGCGATCAAAGTCTAATCTGTTGCGCACAAAACCTTGTTAGTCCTTGGTACAATGATATAAGATTCTGTCTTGAACACAGGTCAGCCCCCCATCACCTTGACCCTGCAAAAAGAAGAGCGTTGAGACTCAAGTCTGCCTCCTTTCATCTGGTTAATGGTATCCTGTTTCGTCAGAGTTTTGACGATGTACTGATGTGTTGTCTTGAAAAGGACGAAGTAGAAAAAGTTTTGCTAGAGTTTCATGCAGGAGAAGCTGGTGGTCATTTTGGTGGTGACATCACTGCTCATAAAATTCTAAGAGCCGGTTACTAATGGCCCACACTTTTTAGAGACCCCCATGTCTTGTGTCGTAAATGTATCATCTGTTAGAAAGCATCAAGGCAGTTACAAAAACCAGCCTTTCCCCTGCAACCCGTTTCAGTAGATTCTCCTTTCCAGCAATGGGGCCTTGATATCATAGGTCCAATTAACCCTCCATACTCGCAACAACACAAGTTTATTGTGACATCCACAGATTACTTTACTCGATGGTCTGAAGCTGTTGCGTTAAGAACTGTCAACACCAGTCAGGTAATCGCTTTTCTAAATTCGAATATTATCACCCGTTTCGGTATCCCTGACTATTTAGTTTTCGATAATGCTTCTTAATTTTCCTCTCTTGAGATGAGTGAGTTCGATTTGGAAAAAGGAATTAAGCTGAAGTATTCTGCTAGCTATTACCCCCAGGGCAATGGATTGGAAGAATCAACAAACAAGAACTTAATCAAAATAATCAAGAGAACGGTGGTTGAAAATCACAAAAATTGGCACAATGCACTACTAAATGCATTGTGGGATGATAGGGCAATGCCAAAAGATGTTGTAGTTAACTCGCCCTTTTTTCTCGTTTATGGCAGAGAAGCAATTTTGCCACCTCACATTCTTCTTCCTTCACTTGAGTTGTCACAGAAAGTCCAAGAAGAAGATTGCCCCCCTCTGGAAAACTGAATTAACGCTTTGATGAAGCTATAAGAGGTAAGAGCCCAAGATAAATGTAAGTTAGATCAACATCAACAATTGGTTAAAAGCTGGTTCGATTCTAACTCTGCTTCTGATAGGAATTTTGAAGTAGGCGATCTCGTCTTGAAATGGGACAAACCACATGAGGGAAAGGGAGAACACACTAAATTTCAAAACCTATGGCTTGGACCATTTTTAATTGCTGAAAAGTTGGGTCCCAGTTCTTTTCGATTGCAGAATCTTGAAGGGCAGCTTGACACCTACCCAGTGAATGGCCAAGCCCTGAAAAGATACTTTGCTTGATAACTACCCTTGTATATTATGTACATATTTTTCTTTTTCGTTTGTTTTATGTTTTTTTATTTTGATTTGAATTTATCAGTTTGTGGCTTTGGAAATACACATACCTATATATTGAACTCTTCAGACAAAGACGATAGAAAATTCCTTCGCTGAAATAACTTCTGAAAAATTTGTACAAACATCAATGGTATATTTCTGAAATTATATCTATGTTGGAAAAGTTGGTTGTTTAAAAGAAGTTGACTGATTTTAATCTCTGAGCAAAGCTCGTCATGATCATCCATTATCTTTTTACGCTGTCCCTATTCAGTAAAGGAATGACTTAGAAAGATGTCTCCCTATCTTAGGAAGTTTTTTTTGCAAATAAAACATCTATGGATCTAAATAAGGGACGGTTCTGAAAAATTCTGATGAACTCTGAAAAATATATGTTAAAATATCATGATTTTCAGCGTCACCCCGCTCAGCTACATATCTATGAAAAAACAAAAAAATAAATTATTAATAAGAGCTATGGGAAGTGCTTGTAAACCCGTCAGGATACTGAACAGGTCTGCTGGCAATGGGTAAATGCATGCATGATGCCAAGACAACTTCGTCGGGGTACTAAATAGGCCCGCTGGCAGCGAAGCAATGTCGGGTATATGAAAATTTGCAAAAATAAACCTCTTTGATGTCTTTTATTCTCATCCAGAACTTCTTAACAGGATACAGATGTCAGAGTGGGTTAAATGGAAACCCTGTCGAGGCTATGGACGTCTGCTGGCAGCAGTGGCTATGCCAACAGTATCGGAGATTTTATCTTTAAAATCGTGACTTGTTGATCTTAAGATTGTTATCAGTTTTCATCTTTTGAAACACTGCTGGAATAATTGGTTAATGATGATGTATGTACGATTTTCTGGTTGTTATTTTTGAGTTGAAATTATCTTTGCTGTCCTAATCTGAATTTGTTCATTTTGACAGAGATAACTGCTTCTACCAGTGTGTCGCCATTTTTGGTAGCCAATTCACATTTTTCCATGGTCTTATAAGCTGCCTACACCTATGTTTTGCAAACATCAATTTTTCGTCGCAATTTTCAAATAAACGACATTTTCATTTTTTGCGACATTTGCACATTTGCCTTTGTTTTGCTTTCACGATTGTAAGCGTGAAAACTTAGTCTTTCGAAGTCATATTTCGATCATTATCTGAACTGTCATTATCTCTTTTGTCAATATGCCTATTGCGCTTACCTTTTATTTATCATTATACAACTGGCTTTGATCGGTACTCATGATTCGATTGATTGTGTAATTTGGTTTCATCGAGTTTGTAATGCATTGGCATTTGGACTTGCATTTTATTCGACCTACCTGACCATTGATTTCATGAAAATGCATAGGGGTCATGACTATTTTTTTTTTATATATATGTCTTTTGATATAATCCCTATGTTAATGTTCTCATTGTAGTGCCCAGATTTGTAAAGACATTTATGTAGATGTAAAGACCAGATTTGTAAATACATTTATATTTCTACCAAATTACTTAATTTCTGTAAGCTTTTAAGAAGTATAATTTTCATAATTCGCAAAGCTATTTCCATACTTGCGTAAATAAAATTTGGCAAATAAATACTAAATTTAAGTAAACAATCCACAAATTTGAGTTTAAATACCTCTCTCTGATGCTATCTGCAACATCTTGCTCCCTTCGCTTGAACCTATCCACAGCAGCTTGCTCCTTAAGACACCCCAAAACCAGCCACCCTACCGACTAGTACGCCTAGCCCTAGGACATCAATGGACGTCCTAGCCCTCCGAGCCCAAAACCTCTACAGCCCTGGTGCACTGTAAATCCCACTGTAAACCAGCTCTTCCCAAAACTCCAAGTTCCCCTTCCCTTCGAATGCATGAAAAATGAATCCCTCTCATACTCCTTTTCCACCACCCTTATCCCTCCTTCACCGCCCTCGCACATTCATTTCCCCACCAAACTCTTTTATTACTCTTATCCCCTTCGTAATTGCCTTATCCCTTATTAATTACCTTATCCATTATTTAATTGTTTCCCTTTTGTGTATTGGTTACGTTATCCCCCTATGGGATACGTAACCCT